>BCJJ01000016.1:0-134036 GCA_039545355.1 Trichosporon coremiiforme
CAGAAAGTCACACTTCCCAGCGAGTCGGACGTCACGATGGTGCCATCTCTGTATGTCAGTTTCGTCAAGACACTGTGAACTCACGGGAGAACGCCGACACCCCACACGATGGTGCCCTTCTGGCCCGCCTTCTTGCCCTTGCTGACCTTCTCGACAACAGCCCTCGACTTGAGCGTGACACGGCCCGATGGTGTTCCGGCGGCACTGGGCGGAGGGAGGTCCCAACGGCGGAAGGACGAGTCCGAGTTACCGGTGATGAGGTAGCTGTCGCGCCACATCCATCCGTCCTCACCCTCAACAAGCTTCGGGATACCCCAAGCGACGGAGACAGTGCGGGTGCGACTCGGCAGAGCGTCCGAACGAAGGAGGTGAGCAGGCGCCGGCTCGAGCGGCGTGGCGGTGTTGCCGAGGAGGGGAGGAGGGATGGAGACGAAGTGGAGGTTGGGGGAGTTGGTCGTGAGACACAGAAGCTGGTGCGTGGGGGACACGGACAGCGACCACAGAGGCGGCGAGGGAATCGGGTACGTCTGCAGGACGCGGCCGGTCTCTAGGCAGCGCTCCGTGAGATCGGTAGAGTCGGAGCCGGCAGTGAAGAGGCGCAAGTCTTCAGCGCGAGGGACGTTGTAAGGCTTCTCGTGGAAGTTCTCCGGATCCCGGATCACGAGAGCCATGTTCGAGATCGTGGGGTGGGTGAGCGTAGGCGGCAGCGTCTGATGTCAGCTCAACTCCCCAAGCCCAGCTTACCTTCGAGAGCACCCAGTTGCCCATGCCACCTTCGTCGGCAGGAACATACTGCCAGATCTCGACTTCTCCGTTCTCGCGAGCGACAACGAGGACGCCGAGCTCCGGGGTGCCATCTTCACGAGCCTTGCCCTTGGTGCTTGTCGGAGCGGCGGACGGGTCGCGAGCCGGCGGCAGAGGGATAGGGGCGAATGAAAGGGCGGTGATGGGGGAAGGGGTGTGGTCGAAGAATCGGATGCGGTGCAGGGGCACCGTTGGTGCTTGGGTCGGAGCAGGCATAGCTGCTGTTTGTTGTAACGAGGGCTACAGCAGACGAAGTTGGCAGCTGTTGTGATCTTGGGTCGATGTCACTCTCCAAAATTCCTGCAGCCACAAGGTGGAGTGATACAGCCACGTGCTATGGGTACACGCCATTTATCCCCGGCCTCCACCGGCCACCAGCGAGTGACATCAACCACCTTCCTGGTGAACAATCGAATTCTCGTTCTTTCGTCGCAGCGTCGTTATCCTCGCCCCTACCCAGCTCCAGCGATGCCGGGAACGGTCGCGCAGTCACGGCCATGGCCGAAGACCTCACCAGCGTCGCTTCTCATCGCCATCGTCGACTTGCACCCTCTGGCATGGTCGCTCCTCGCCAACCTCAAGTCGCCGCCCGACTCGGCGGAGCGAGGCGAGAAGGAGAAAGAAAAGGCACCTGTGTCGCCTATCACCTTGGAAGACTTTGCGACTATCCTCATGGTATTCCTGAATGCCCATCTCGCCAGCCGATGGGGTAATGAGGTGGTCGTCTACGGCGCCCTCCCTGGTTCTGCGTATGTCTCAATGTTGTCTTCGGTTCTGACGCCAGTGTGCTTCTCTACCCGCCGCCAGACGGCAATGCGAAGCCGTCGAGGCCGAATCCAAACTTCTATCAGCCATTCAAGGCAGTGGACGCTGGGTTCGAGCAGCGAGTGAAGGAAGTCGTCCAAAAGGAGAACGAGCGGTTAAGCGCTGGGGACGGCAAGGTTTTGAATGAGCCGCCAGCTCTTGTGTCAGCTCTGACCAAAGCGCTGTGCTGTGAGTACAGGCAATAACAATGGAAACTGACAGGACAGACATCAACCGACGCCGCCCGCCTGAGGTTGCTACGACTTCGCTGGTGGCTCATGATAACGACCCGAGCAAGAACAGCAACCCCGAAGCTGAGGAGTCGCGGATATTGATCCTCAACGCTACCCCTGGAGGAGCTGAGGATGCCGAGGCTGCCGACTCTAAAACTGCGAAGGCGTCCGGAGGAGGAGGCGGACAGCGAGGTTATGTCGGCCTTATGAACTGCGTCTTCGCTGCTCAGAAAGCCGTGAGCTATGCCGGAGCTGACGGTAAAACTGACAGAACAGAAAGTCGCCATCGATGTCTTGACACTGCCTCCGGAAAGCACCATGACGGCGCCGCCAATTTTTTTGCAGCAAGCTGCGTACCTGACGGAGGGAATATACTGGCGATGGAACGGTCGAGGCGGATTGCTGCAGTATTTACACGTGAGCTTCCTCCCCCGAAGGGTGAGCTAACTAGCAGAGCATGTACCTCCCCCCGCCATCCCTCCGCAACAAACCGTTCACTGTCCCACCTCAAGACGCTGTCGACTTCAGAGCTGTCTGTTTCTGTCATCACGACGTGGTCGACGTCGGCTTCGTCTGCAGTGTGTGCCTGAGCAGTGAGTGACTTCTAGTTGTCGTGTACTGACAAGCCACCAGTCTTCTGCGAGGTCAAGCCTATTTGTTCGATGTGCAAGACCAAGTTCCCGTTGACGTCTCTCGCTCGACTGAAGCAGCTGGCTGCCCACCTGCAGCCCATTCCGATCCCGGCGACAGTGCCGCCGCCAAAGCAGAAGAAGGGACCGAACAGCGGTGTCGCCCAGTCGCCTGTCGCGAGCAAGGGGCAGCCCACGTTGCCGGACGCGGACGTTATCGTGGTCGATTAGAGCAGATACACATGTAACACTTAGATATACGCACTGCACTCGGAATGGCGCATGGCTACTGATAGACGCCAGGGTTCCCGAGGCTGCCCAGTTGTGGATGTAGGAGGCGCGAGGCGCTACTGCAGCAACGTGACTGTCAGATGGCCGAGGTGGGCACGCATTGCTCGTATCGTGATAAGGATCGCAAGCTTCGGCTGTTGCGTGCATAAGCCCTACCGTGGCAAGGAGGGGGCTTAAGGCATGGACGGGATGGATGGAGATAAGAAGCGGATGGGATGGAATGAAATCGGGTGGATAGGGATTACAGACGATCGTGGATTGGATGAATTTACGGGATTGAGTGTCGGCCAAGTCCGTGATAAGGCAACACGTGCCGATTGATACGGGGGGCTTGTCGCTTGTGTACCTTGTGTGAGCGACAAGGGGGGATGGGTGGTCATGGGGTGCCTTCCGTTCCCCTCGCGTCGACGAGTGCGCACATGCGTACTTAAACGCCTCGTCACCCGGCCCAGCATCCTCCTCCTCCTTCCTCTCTCTTCCTCTCCCCTCTCCATCCATCCACAGCCTCTGTGCTGGCTTCACGAGCCATCACAGACAGACACCACCTACCCCCCACTACCTCACACCAGATCACCCCCATTTGCCACCGCCCACCATGACTGCCGACCACAGTGCCGACATGGAGGCCATCGTCGCCATGCTCCGCAAGCTCGACGCAAAGCAGGAACAGCTCTCCGCTCAGGTATGTGCATGCCTCTCTCACAGCTGGATGCTGATGTCCAGCTTGCTACCATGCAGGCTCAGCAAGCCACCCCCAAGGGTGTTGACATCATCCCTTGTCCCCAACCCGGCCAGCCCGCTCAGAGGAACGGGGTCGACGCATTCCGCCGTGCATCCATGAGCTCCTCGCCTCCTTCTGTTCCAGGCATGCTGAGCATGTCTCCCACTGCCCCAAGTGTTTTTGGCACGTCTGTCGGCTCCCTCACTTCGTCCCCGGCCCCGGACAAGGAGCCCAAGAAAGAGAAGGAGAAGGGCCTGTATCCCTCTCGCGTCGTCTTGACCAGTGAGCTAACCACCTCTTGCATTGAGCTAACAATCAGCGTACCCCGGACAGGCCGGAGTGAGCCCTTACCCCATCCAGTGGGGCGCCGGACGTGAGTCACCTCCACCATTGTTTTGGCTGACACTCCAGCTACCGGCCGTGAGCGTGGTCCCGTGCTCGCATCCCGTATCGGCAAGAACCTGCTGCAGCGTAACGCCATCGGTGCCCATGCAGGCAGCTACTCCATCTACCGCGCTCTCAGCATCGCCATGGGTCAGCTGAAGCCCGACTGGCGCCCGGATCTCCGCAACACGCATGTGAGTGTGGGCAGGGGGCCGTTATAAGGAACGTGCTTCAGCCGCTGACGTACAAGCCTCCATTCATTCTTCCCCCTCAGCCCGGCTGGTTCGGCGGTGGCAAGGACGCCAAGATCGTCTCCTTCGACCCCTTCGGCGCCATGACTCAGGAGCTGTTCGCGGACGAGTATGCAGCCGGCGTGGACATTCGTCCGACCATCTCGCAGACCCTCGCCCACATCAAGATTGAGGAGCTGGACTTGCTCGCTCGCAAGGGAGAGTTCCCCGTCGATGGCAAGATCGTTGTCCCGACTCCGGAGCTCCCTTCCTTCCCTGGCGTCGACCAGGGTGTTCAGATCGTGTGTTCCAAGGCGGCCGTCGACCCGGTCTGGTACCTCCCTGGTGTGGCTGAACGCCTCGGTATTGACGAGGGCACTCTCCGCCGCGCGCTCTTTGAGGACACGAACGGCATGTACCCCGAGCTCCTGACCCGTCCGGACATCAAGGTCTTCCTGCCCCCCATCGGCGGCATGACCGTGTACATCATGGGTGACCCGGCCAAGCTCTCCGACCCCAACACGGAGGTCACCTGCCGTCCCCACGACAGCTGCTCCGGATCCGATGTCTTTGGCAGTGACGTGTGCACGTGTCGTCCCTACCTGATCTTTGGTATCAGCGAGGCGATCAAGTGTGCGCAGCGCGGCGGTGTCGGTGTCGTCGTCTACTTCCAGAAGGAGGGTCGTGCCCTCGGCGAGGTCGTCAAGTACATGGTGTACAACCGCCGCAAGCGTGGCGGCGACAGCGCGGCGCAGTACTTCAACCACACCGAGTGCGTTGCGGGCGTCAAGGACGCGCGCCACCAGGCGCTCATGCCCGACGTGCTGCACTGGCTCGGCATCAAGCACATCCACCGTCTCGTCAGCATGAGCAACATGAAGTACGACGCGATCGTCGGCAGCGGTATCACTGTCGGTCTCCGCTACGAGATCCCCGACGAGCTGATCCCCGCCGACGGCAGGGTCGAGATTGACGCGAAGGTGAGCAGCGGTTTCTCTAGTTCAATTGCTAACCCGATCCCAGATCGAAGCAGGTTACTTCAGCAAGAAGGAGATGACGAAGGAGCTCGTGGAGCAGACAAAGGGCCGCCACTGGGGTAAGTTTGAAAGATCCCGCAGGTGCTAACTAGCAACAGAGGACATCGTGCACTGATTGTAAGAGTCGCAAGAACACAGAACATGTCAAGCATAGCAGTAGTAGTCATAGGATTGTAGTACAGTTGTCTTTGCCGCCTCCGCGGTCGCATGCAGTCGGTTCATTCACAGCAGGGGTTGTTTGGTTCTGTGCCTTCTCTTGGCGTACGCGATCTTCTTCGGCTTCAACAAGACACGTGAAGCAGATTACGATTGATACATGTGCTGATCGTCGTCTGTGCAAGAAAAGCTAACCCGAAATCTAATTACAGTCTGCTATCCCCTAACTCCATCCTCACTCCGCCATTATAAGATCTCCCTATTCTCTCTCCTCAGATGACACCTAGTAATGGTGCTTGCCGAGGCCAATGATGCCAAGGGGGTCCTTGAACATACCCCTCCAGGACACATCCTGCACGCCCTCGCCCTCTTCGGCGACCCACTCCTCGGCCTCGTCATTCGTCTGCTTGTCGGTGAGACGGATATCACGCAGCGTGAGCGTGAGGAGGAAGAGAACAGCAGCGAGGCAGATTCCAGTGATGCACAGGTAGCGCTGCACGTCTCTGTAAGCGGTGTCGATGGCGTCGCGAATGGGCGTGCCCATGGGGTACTCGAGCGCGGCGAGGGGGTTGCCGTACACGGTGGTAGCGATGGTGGTGTTACTGGTGACCTGGGCGAGGTTGTCGGCCAGGTGTCCGGGCATCGTGTTGGTCCAGATCGCGCCGGCGATGGTGTTGCCGACCGAGGAGCCGACGTAGTAAGAAGCAAGATACGAGGCGGTGATGACGGCGACGCGCTCGTGCTTGACCGCGGCCTGGATCAGGGCCTGAGTGGGATAGGCGAGCATGCCGCCCGCAATACCCAGGATGACCTCGCCGGCGACGAGACCGGCATAGTCGCTCGTGCTGTGGCCGCCGCGGTATCGGATAAGAATGCCGAACGCGACGATAATAAGCGCCGCGCCAATGACGACGATACACTTGAGCCGGCGCAGATACCTGGCGACAAGACCCATGGTCAAGCCGACAATGACAGACACGAACGAGTAGATGTTCTGCGTCCAGATCGTCTGCTGGATGCTCTTGCCGAACGCGACCAGCGTCGTGTAGTACAGGTAGTCACCCTGGCAGTACCAGGCCGTGTTGATGAGGAATGCGACGCCGAGACCGGCGACAATCTGCCGGTCCTTGAGCAGGTAGAACGGGAAGACGGGGTGGGTCGCAAACTTGAATTCCCAGAAGAGGAACAGGGGCAGAACGACGACAAAGCCGACGATGAGGACCACAATGTTCTTCGCCTTGATCCACTCGCTGTGCACGCCGCCGGCGAGCGTGAAGGGGAGCAGGATCATGGTCAGCGCGCCCGCGAGGAGGATGATGCCCATCACGTCGGCGGTCCAGAAGAAGTCCTTCCAGAGGGAGAAAGAGAGCGGGTTGCCGCGGGGCAGACCGGCGAGGAGACCCTGCTTCTTCGCGCGGCGCTTGGCGAGGAGGAACACGACGACGAGCGAGAGCGCGACCACGGGGAAGATGATGCCCCACATGCCGATACCCCACTGCCAGGAGATGGAGGGGGGACGCGGCGTGCCGTCCGCGTTGACGCCGGGGGAGACGCGGTCGCCAATAGGGCCCGAGGCCCAGGCGTTGATGATGAAAGGAGCGGCGGGGATGAACGAGACAAGGAGACGGTTGCGCGTGCTCGTCACGTCGGCAATGATGACCATGACCAGGAGCTGGACACCGGTGTAGCCGAATCTGAGAGTTGTCAGCTTGAATCTCCCGGACGACGCAGCCTGTGCCTGCTGCTTGGACTCACTGGTAGAGAACGGCGCCGCCCGAGAACGTGGCGAGGTTGGTCGCGCACGCCTGCACGATCGTGCCGATGACGTAGAACACGGTGCTGATGAAGAGAATCGAGATACGCCCAAAGTAGTCCGAGATACGGGCGAAGGCGGGCTGCGCGGCGGCAGCGACGATAGACCTGACAACCGTGATGGTCGAGATCTGGGCCGAGGCGGCCCACTCCGCAAGCGCGAAGACCTGGTACGTGTACCGCAGCGTGCCGTCGAGGCCGTAGCAGTACGAGACAAGGAAGATGGCGAAGAAGAGCCACGCGAGGTGCCAGCGCGTGAACATGGACGTGATCGCCTCGATGCGCAGAATACCGGGACTCTTCTCGTAGACGACCTTTGCCGTCTTTTCGTCCAGATTCGGGTTTGTGCGGACCTTGGAGAGCGAGACGGAACGCTCCATCATGGGCGAAGAGCCGTCGGACTCGGGGCTGGACAGGCCGGGCACGGCGGTCGAGGTCGGAGGGAGCGTGGGTTCGGAGCCCGAGGGCATGCCGGCCTTCTCGGCGATGGTGGCCTGCTCGTACACTGGCGGAGCGGCTGCGGACATGGTGGTTAAGTTGTAGCTGGTTGCGCCAGCAGAGTAGAGATGGAGAAGGGGCGGGGGTGTGGCCGCTCTGCGCTTCTTTATAGTGCCCTAGCGTGTGTAGTGCGATGTGCAGTCGGCGATGGTCGGGCTCGGTAGAAAGACTGGGCGGCGGCGTGCGTGAGGTGCATAAATTTGGCTTTGCGTCCAGATGCGATGACCTAGTCGGCGTTTTAGGACTCAAGCCCCCCACGCAAGAGCAGTAGCAGAAGCGAGCCAGCTGAGCCAGGCCCTTCCTTCTCTGGAATCCCTAGCCAAGCCAAGCCTTTCTGTCCGGTCTGGCGGTCTGGCGGTCAGTCAGCTGTTCCCAAAAGAAAAGGGTAAAAAGTCTGCGCCGCCCGCCGCACCGGGGTTATCTGATAAAAACACCCATTCAGGGTCTGGTACTCACAAACCCGAGTTGGGCTCAACATGCCAGGGAGACACGCCTTGGCCAACCAACAGTGGTGCTGCAACGGGCTACCCACGGCTCGGCTCACCGTGCAGACTAAACCAACCCTCTCTCCGGCTCTTGAATGCAAGGCATAGGGCTGCGGACACGAGACCGTTGCTCACGGGCAGTTCAAACCCTGTTGCAGTGCTATGGAGCAGGCGTATGCACTCCCAAGACGCCAGGGAACAGGGCAGGGTGCCCTGCCGGGCCCTGCCGGACGAGCCGTAGAATCGGCCGACGACACTTTTATCAGATTACAGCTCTCCAATTTCTGCACTGCTTGCCCGAAATCTTCTCTTCATGTGGGTGGCTTTGGGCGTGTGTCTTGGAAGAAAGGAGCACGGATCTCTTGGTCTTGCGTCAGATCTGGACACTGGGCGTAGTGCTGGGCAGGACTCGGCTCGTCCAGCGATCAAACGTTCGGATGTGAGGACGGGGTTGCGCAGTAAATGTCGGCCGACTGGGGGTGAGAGGGATGTAGCCGCGCCGAGCGCTAGAGTGCCGCTCACGTGCTTGCCCCCCACTCTTCGTGGTGCTTTCGGGACTCGCGACGTCTGGGACTCCTGGTCGTGTGCGGCGTAGTGTTGGATGTCTGCCTGACGTCAGGCCGACCGGAAAGGCAGATCTGCGTGATGGGCTTGGCAGGGATGCAAGGTCGCTTCACCTCGCTGCCGCTGCCCGTTGACGCTGTCTGCTGAGGCTGCCTATGTCTTAAACTTTCGGACGGTGCCTCGAAACATGCGACTTGCACGGGGTTATGCATTTGACGGACTGTGGACGAGACGAGTGAAGCGAGACGCCGAATTGCACAGACGAAGGAGAAGGGCGAGAACACCGCGTAGCTCCGAGACTCACTCTGGCATAGACGCCATGCGCCGCTCGACAGCGCCTGACAGCGCCTCCAGGATCCCACAACGTCCGGCGGGGTGTGCATGCTGCTTCCCTCTTGAAGACAAGACTACGTCATGTCGAGCAAGAGAGCAGGTGACATGCTCTGAACTTTTTTTGCAGAGGAGCGATCCTGGTGGCAGGCTTGGCTATCAGATAACTTTTCGGCCGACTGGATGTCAACTTTGATTGGCTCAAATCTTTCTGCTGGGTCCTCATACCGCTGCTCTTCGCATCCAGGAAAGAAGGTGTACCGAGCGACGTCTCTCATTCTATCATTAGAGACTGTACAGGGACATGGACGAGCTGACAAAGCTTCCAAGACTTCGGAGGCTTGGCCTTCCACTCTCTGCAGGATGGGATCGGAAGGAGCAGCTAACAGGAGCGTCGGAAGGCGGAGAGCGCCGCTGAGGGTTGCTGGAAGGTTGACGAAGGGCTGGATCTCTCACCTGAACGCCAAGTCCAGGTCTGGACACATGTTCTGCCGCCTCTTCCTTTCCAGCTGTGCGTAAGACGCCGCAGCAAGCGACGAGCGACGGATACTTGGGACCGCCGGCACGGAAAAACTGTCCGCACCTGGTTGCTAACGACTACGGGCCGATCCGCGAGCCGCGAGCCGGGCGGACCTGATTGTCAGGCACGCCTCGCTTTTCTTGGCCCTCTACTTGCCCATCGTCCGAGCTTCGGGGGCTCTACAAGCGCGTGTTACGCAGAAAGCAAGAATTATACGGCTAGCTTGCATAAACTACTGAATCAGATCTACAGGTACGCACATGTCTAGGTCTAGGTCCGTACCGAGGCTGCCCTGCCAAGGATAAGGGAACGGCAGCCCGACGGCATCTCTTCACGGCAACTAATGAACTTCTATCTCGTCCGCGCGCTTCTTGGCGCATAGCGCTATGATCCCTACGGGCAACGCGCACTTCGCACCTGACGGCCCGCGTACGCCTCGCACAACTCAGCTCGGGAGCTGTCGCATAGCTCAAGGACACCGTGCGCTTCGCGCTTCGCGCTCAGCACGTTAAACGCTCATCTCGCCACAGATCGGGGTCTGGAACAACTCCTGCCTCTGCGCAAAGTTGAGGTCTTTGCGGGACACGAGCCAGGAGAGCTTCGCAAAGGCCGCCTCATGCGTCATGTCGAAGCCGGGCAGGACGCCGATAGAGAGCAACGTCGTGCCGAGCGCGTAGAGCGGGTAGATGTTGGGGATGTGGCCTGTCAGTAGAACACCGGGGACGGACGCCGAGGGAGGTATGGCGGAGGGAAGGGAAATGGGGAAGTGAGGAGGGGGGGATATAAGATAGAAGCAGACGCCGAAAGTGAGTGGACCGCCAGTGAGAGCGCGAGGAACATGCACGTGTCGGGAGGCGTGGGCCGGGTTGAGGGAAGGAGCAGGGCGAGGCGCGGAGGCGTTCCAGGAGAAGGGAGAGCCGACGAGTGGCCCGATGCAGTGTCGGGAAGAGGTTGACGTCCGATGAGCGTGTGCGACGGATCGGGGAGGCGTGTGCCGCATTGCAGAGCAGAGTGCCACAGGGAGGGACCAGCCGTGTATGCGGGATGTGCGCGGTGTGTGAGGGTGCGGTGAGTTTCGGCAAGGTGCGGCGTCAGCATGTGTTCCTTCATCACTGCTCATTACTCACAGGCACTGATAACAACCACGAGCAGCTCACGCTTCACCGCCGTCTCAAGGGCCTGCAGCACGCCCGTCTCCTCCTTTACCGGCATGTTGCCCGAGCCGAAGGCGGAAATGATGACGGCCTTGCAGTCCGGCATGCTGTGAATCTGCGCGCTGAGCACGTCGCCCGTGATACCCGGGTAGATGGCGCAGGAGAGCACGACGGGCTTGGTGTGCAATTTGATGAGTGGCGGAGGTCGAGCAGCAGATCGGGGCTGCAGGTACGGCTGGGCGGCTGGGGTCAGCGACGACTGGGGCAGCTACGCACAGATCTTGACGTTCAGCCTGATCCATGGCGGCACGGACGGGGTCTGGAACGCATCAAGCAGATTGGGGGACGCCTTCGTCGCACTGGTCGGAGTCAGTCAACACTATTCCAACCCTTGTCGGTCAGACTCACCGGCATCCCTGCAGGAACTGGTGGTAGAAGACGACACCGACGCCGGCATACGGCAGTGTTCCGGCCACAAGAAGACTCTCGAGGAGGTTGTACCAACCATCGGAGCGCGGCTCCCTCAGCGGGATCTGCGCTCCCGTCACGACAATCGGCTTGCCGGCCTCGGCGAACAGGAAGCTCAGGATCGAAGACGTGTACGCCAGCGTGTCGGTGCCGGAAAGCACGACGAAGCCGTCATACTCGTTCCAGTTCTGGTAGATGAGCTCGGCGATCTTGTTCCAGTCTGTTAAGTCAGCTTCTATACATCGAGCATGAGGGCTCCATGAAGCCATGCGTGGCACGGAGATTGGAAAGTGGATGCTGGGTGGAGTTTCCGGTTGGCTCGTAACGAGGCACGGTCCGCGATTCGGACAAGGCCGTGTCTCTCCTGAACTTTGTGCACAGTGGTAGACTCACCCTTGGGGGTCATCTCGCTCGAGTCCATGTGGTTCTCGAGATCAAGGATCTCGTACACGACAACGTCGTCCTTCTCGTTCAGTGGCGGGGTGCGCAGCTTCGGGTACCGCAGGTCGTGGGCGCCATTGTTGTGAGAGTCACGCTTCGGCTCGACCGGCTTTGCGAACACTGCCGCCGGAGCATCGGAGAGCTGCGGGTGCTGCCGGATCCGCTTGAAGAAGATGTCGCGCGCCCACGGCTCGGAGATCGGAGCATAGCCCTTGGACGTCGGCTCTGAGGCAATCGTGCCGCCAGTGCCGAGGACGAGGACGGTGTGCTCCGTGACGCCGGGAGGAGCTGGGGAGTAGGACATCGCAGCAGGTGGAGGTGGAGCGGGAGTGGGGAGATCGGAGTTGAGGTCGGCTTTGTGATGGTCCGATGCTGTGAAGACTTCTCGAACAACGAGGACTGCTGAGATGCGACGATGCGACGATGTGATGAGCTGGGGACGAAAAGATAGCGCGCAAGGAGGGCAGGGATAGATATACGAACGACCCATGTCAACAGTCCGGTAGCCGCTGAACACTACCCCACGGGGGGTCATGATAGCATTGCCAATGGGACCCCGAAAATATCCCATCCCACTCTGAAGATGGGATAAAACGATCGCAGAGAGCGCCGAACTCGGCATCGACAGCGCTCTGCTCGATACATGGTGTGTTCGAATCGTGCGCATTCGTGATAGGGCGAAACATGCATAATGGGGGGACTCTGCGACTATGGTTTCCTACGGAGATGCGAAGCGGAAGAGGTGCGCCCGCGTCCTCGTCCGGGTTACTCTCCCCGCACTCGTGGAGCAAAGCGGCTCGGCGGCATCCACGCTCCCCCGAATAGCCTAACTGCACAACAAAGAGCTCGTCTATAGTACTTTCCTCGAGCTGTCCTCGTCTTCTCCTTCCTGGCTCACCCTCCTCAACATCCAACTAAACTGACCCACGCCGCGGCGTCGAGCCAGCTGCTGGAGAGGTTCACTTCTTCTTCCTGTTGACCTCTTCCGGCTTGACGGGGTGGAGCATGATCTTGGTCGCCGGCGGGTTCGCGGGCGGGACACCACCGTGACCCTTCGACCAGTCATAGGAGAAGGCGTACGCAAGGATCTCTTGCGTGTGGTTGAACGCGGTCGAGACCACTGGTGTTCCCCAGACGGGGTTCGGGCGAGCCTCGGGGTCGCCGTTTCCGAGGTCCTTCGCGGAGTACGCTGGACGTTAGTTCTGACCCAGAGTGGAAAAGCGGTTAACTCACACTTGAGCTTCGTACGAGCCATGCCGTCCCAGAAGGTAAGGGATCCGTCGCCGCCTCCAGTGCAGAAAGTGCCCTGCGTCTGGTGGAAGGAAATCGTGTTGATGGGGAAGACGTTCTGAGATCCCGTGACGGCGGGCGACCCGGGCATGGATCCGGTAGGGATGTCGATACGGTGACACTTGAACGAGAAGTTCTTCCTGTGCGAGGTTAGCGACAGCAAGTCAAGGAAACCTACTTCTCGTCCGACTGGTGAGCGTACTGGATACCGATACGGCCTTCGATAGAGCCGATGGCGTATCCGTCTCCTCCGACGCTCTGGGGGAAACACGAGATGACGCGCGTCTGCCACTTGAGCGGGCTCTCGATCTGACGGTACTTCGTGAAGGGGTTGGCGAGGTCGTAGATGTGCACCTGGCGATCGGCGGTTCCGACAACGCAGATCTTATCCGTAGCATCCATGGCGTATGCCCGGTCGGTCAGATCCAGCGTGTTCAGAGGATTCGGACTCCTCAGGTCCCAGTACTGCCTTGTTAGTTCGCGCGGGAAGCCTGCGTAACTCACCTTCAGCTTCTTGTCCCATCCGGCCGTGATCAGGATCGAGTTGCCGTTCGTCTCGACGAAACGGACGCACTTGATCGGCGCATCGTGCGCAGCAACCTGCTGCGCCTGTCCCGTGCTCAGGTCAAACATGCGGGCGGCATTGTCACATCCTGCCGAGATGAGGTGGGATCCATTCTGACATTAGCTCGATAGACATCGGTGCACCCTACCTTGGTCCACGTCAGGTCGAGCACGGGAGCCTCGTGCTGGTACATGGCCTTGGGCTCGGACTGACCCTGGGAGTTGACATTGTAGAGACGGACCTGGGGCGTCAGCGTGTGCGCATGGTGGTTGATGGCGGCGGCAAACAACAAAACTTACAATGTTGTCCCAAGAGGCGACACCGAGAATGTCCTGGGTCGGGGAGAAGGCGATCTTGGACACCGAGTCTCCAGGCGGCTGGACGAGCTCGATGTCCTTCTGCACGGGGCGGAAGCTGCTCATCATCTTGGGCGACGGCGATGAGTGGGAGGGACGAGGCAGCGACTGGACAGAGGACGATGATAATCGCCCCGCGTCGAGTGTCGTCAGTAGTCACAGAGAAACAATCGTTGTGCCCCGTGCCTGAGCACCCGTGGGAAAGTAGCCCAAAAGTTGGCCTCCGCTTCGGTCTCTGGGTCTGACCTCATCGGCCTGTTCTGGGATGTTCCGTGCTTGCTTATTTTCATCTTGTCCATCTCACAACCAGCAACGCCAACAACGATGAGCGAACTGACGCAACTATTCGAGTTCTTGAGCTCGCCCAACCCGGCAGCCCGCCAGATCGCCCTCAAGAACCTCATCGGCCACACCCCAAAGGGCGACCCCCAGCGCGACATCTTCATCCCCTCCAGCTTTGCCCCGGCCCCTGGAGACTCCGGCAGCGCCGACGGCGGCGGCCTCCTCCCCAACAAGCGCAAGGAGGGTTCGGAGCAGGACGAGGTCAAGATCAAGGCGATCCAGGACCTGGCCAACCTGTGCCGCGACCAGGCGGCGATCGCGCACGATGCCCTCTCGGCGCTTATCAACCTGACCGACAGCCTGCCCGTCTCGCGCCAGCTGATGCAGCCCGAGTTCCTCGTCTGGCTGGTGTCCTACACTGCCGTGAGTTGTAAAGACCTTGCCAGTGAACTGACGGCAGAACGCGACCTCGCCCCTGTCGCCGCTGACGGCCATGCTGCTGAGTAACCTGACGAGCCACACCAGCCTTGTCCCGCAGATCGCCAAGCTGCAGATCCCCGTCGTCTCCATGCCCAAGTCGAAGAACTACCCGCCGTACTACCTTCCCGCGTGCGCTAGCTCTTCGTCAACGATCCACCCCGACTTCCGTGACCCCGCCTTCGTTCCCCCGAACGCTGAGGTGGGCCAGGAGCCCGAGCGCGATATTGAGGGCCTGCGTGCCCTCGTCGCTGCGTTCGAGGACGGCGCCTCCGACGGCGTGAAGGAGGGCAAGGGCAAGCGAAAGGGCGATGTCAACTTCCTTGCCTCTGTGTTTGCCAACATCTCCATGCTCCCCGCCACGCGCAACCTGCTTCTCACGCCTCAGCCCGCCTTCCCCGCCCCCAGCTCGGAGCGGACAGACAACGACGAGCCTCTCCTTGCCAAGATCTCGGTCTACACCGAGCACCCCGACACGATCCGCCGCGGCGGAGCTCTGGGGACGATCAAGAACTGCGCCATGGAGCGCGGAACACACCCCTGGCTCCTGGCCACGGAGGACGAGCGCGTCAAGCTCCCCACGTCGGACGAAACGGTCCGCGGCGTCGACGTCCTGCCCTATGTTCTTGCCCCGCTCATGGGTCCCGAGGAGTACGACATGGACGAGATGGAGCAGCTCCCCGAGACGCTCCAGTTCCTCGGCGCGGACAAGAAGCGCGAGCAGGACCCCGTCCTGCGCATGATGTGTGTGGAGATTCTGCTTCTCCTGGCGACTAGTGAGTGCGAGCGAAGCGAGCATTGACCGGAGCAGCGCCCGCTGCCCTGCCTGCGAGCAGAGACGACGGAGTAGGCGACTACACCGACAGCGTAGCTGTCGCGAGCTCAGCGGATTGCGAGACAGCTGCCATAAGGAACGCAAGCTAACAACCAGGCTACACGGGTCGCGAGACGCTCCGCCAGCGGGGCGCCTACTACGTCGTGCGCGAGGCGCACAAGGCCGAGTCGGACCAGAACATCAAGGACGCGATCGAGCGCCTCGTCTCGCTCGTGCAGGGCGAGGAGGGTCGCGAGACTCGCCAGGACACGATCGACGATATCGTCAAGAAGGTCCAGGAGCCTACCGGTGCCGTTCCCCCTGCGGAGGCTGCGGAGGACCTGCGGAAGGAGGAGCGCAAGGAGCGCAAGGAGGACGAGGACGACATGGACGTCGTCGAGGTCTAAGCCGCGTGCAGCGAGCCCTCGTTCTCTACAAAAGCAGAGCGAGTTCTGAGCCAGGGTGGGTTGGGCACTGGGTGAGCGTGCCCATGTGTGACGCCCAGATCGAGTTTGCTCAAGCTCGATACCCCTGCTCGGCCTGAGGTGCCGATCATAGCGCCTATGTCTCACTCCAGGCCTGGACCAGGAGCACGCACGGTGCCTCAATCCAGGACCTTGGTACGCAAACCCACATGCATTGACGCAAGATAGCATTCACGACGAGCACATGCGAGCGCAGCGAGCGCCTAAGTGCGAGGCGAGGCACGGCGGTGAGAGAGGGGAGACTAACGCAGCCCCGAAGGCTGGGATGGCCGAGGACTGACTGAGGACTGACGGATGGGAGGCCGCGTGCGACGGTTGGGCCCGAGTGACTGATCACGACTGACGACGTACTGAAGTGCAGACCTGGTGCAGATCTCGACCGTGTCTCGGTTCTCGGCCAAACAGGCATCGTGACAGGTTTCGGAGCTTGCTCCAAGACGTACGCGCGACATGCCCGACGCGTCTACGACGCATGACCCAGGTCCTCATACTGTAAGTCGATGGACAAGTGGTGGCCATGGGTGGTATGGTGTCAACTTGAAACCGGCCTGTTTCAGCGTAACGCTCTTCATCGGTTTTCATCCGCAAAAATCTCATCAAAAACTTGACCTCGAGAGTCCTCTGCACAATAAGATTTTCGGGGTGTTGTCAGATTTCAGTCCTTGCGTTACTTGCAGGATCTTGAATGCGCGACCCAAACTCGTGGAGCCGCCGGCGTCACGGTCCTGACCCGGCGGTTTGGACTCGAAGCGAGGAATGCCCACCCCCTGGCGTTCTGTATTCAATGAAAAGAACGGCGCGTACCTCTCTGTCCTGTTCTCTGCTCTACCTGTGTGTACCTGCGTCGCCGTATGACGTCGCTGCAGAAGTCAGCGGCGATGGACGAGTGGGGCCGAATGCGTGACTGACTTATACTCTCCGGCTCCACTGTGCGGTGAGACTACAGTGAGCGGCTCCACTCTGTACGAAACACTTTTCATGACCTGCAGGACACGGGGCTTGCCGCGGTACGTATCATCGTGACTGGAGTACGGGACAGTCTAAGACTGGTCGTGTGCTGTACACGGGCAGTCGGAGCATCGAGCCGAGCCGAGCCGGGCTCTCAGCACTCGACCTCCGTCGAGTTCCAGTCATCGCTGGTCAGAAATCTCGTCACGCCCTCTTTCCTCTCCATTTCTCAGTATTCACAAACCGGCAACTACAGTATGAGCTGCAGGATTCTGCGATGAGAGATTCGAGTCGGCGGCGACTTTCAGTCGAGTCGAGTGAGAATCCGAACGGTATGGAGGAATATATCGCGAACTGCGATCTGATCTGCAATCTGCGACGCGTGGTGCAGCGTGGTGATAGACGCGTGCTGATGATGTCACAGCGGGGCTGCCAGTCGGATTGTCGACTCCGCCACCTACGCATGTCTTGCCACTTATCGTCACGGATGCGCAACCCTCGCGCACCAATGGGGGCAGCCTGGGAACAGTGACATCGGTGGCGGAGAAGCTACATAGACTAGGTGGCAACGGTTGACAGAAGGGGGAGACAAGGTTTCCCGCCCAGGTAATCCGGGACCACGGTGCGCAACGGTGTAAATCGCAGTTCTCTCACTCCTTGCTATGCAGACGACGAGTGGCTGTACACTTCGCTTCAGTTTGAGCATCGCCGGCGCTGTGCCAGTAGCCTGCATCCTCTGCATCTCGCTTCTGAGAGTGAATGCGGACCGGTGTACGGCTGCAAGCGAGAGGTGTCCGCGTGCCTCGCTGAGATATACCTCCGACACCGGCGCCGCCGTAGAGTCCGGCCCGGACCTCCCGAAGTCTATCTACCTTCCGCCACCGCCGAAAATCCCTCAAGCCCCGTCTGTCCTAGCTGTCCTAGCAGTCAATCGCACACGCTACAGCGAGGGCGTCCACTGCGGCGTGCGGCGTTCACATACACGTTGAGCTTTATGCACGTTTCATATGAACTCATCGACGTCGCAATACTCAACGCAATGCAGTGCGTCAAAGTGCAGACGAGGTCCAGACTTGTGCGCAATGCAGTAAAGTTCTGCAACTTTCGGTGCGAATGTCTGCGTCGCTCTGACCTTTTGAAGTGGTACGCGTCTGCCAGGATCGCCGTCGCCCAGGATGTGCTCGGTCCAAGGGCAGAGACGGCAGAGTTGTTGGCAATCATGCCCCCCTAGCCCACCGGTACCTGTCCGCATTCCAGACTGGGGCTCTCCTGGTCCGATAACACCAACACTCGGTCTACGTCCAATGGCTCGGTCTAATCATGCTCTAATTGCCTGGAATAGAATCAACACCAAGCGAGCATGCACAAAGATAAGCTCTGGGCGACGAGGGCTAATGCTTGACACGGGCCATCTGATCGCTGTCAAGTCCTCGATTGCTGACGCTCGCTCTCTCCCACGCACGCTCCCTTAGCACGCCCTCGATCCTCGAGTCGATTGACGATCGCGATGCATAGTCCCCCGTTTGAGCAATGGGTGGCGGCGCAGGGGCCATGAACGTGTTGAATGGTGGTTGCGGAGGATGGACCCCGCACTCGAGATGGAAAACGGGTCGCGATAAAGTGTGCACAAGTGCGTCGGGTGTGTGCAGTGTGTGGGTATTAGGGGCGATTAGGGTTGGGACAAGGACGACAAGGACGCGGCTGAACCTGACTATGCGGTAATAAAACTTTTGCGAGCGAATTGATTGGTCCCCCAGTCAGTCCACCCAGGGATCGTCGCGTGGCCCCCGCCGACGCCCCTATCGCACCCCGCTGTGCCCGCCAGCCCGCAAGCCCGCTCAGTCTGGCCCGAGACTCTTCACACCACCTCGTCCACTCCCTCCATCGCACTCTCTCTCAGTCACTTAGCGACCCGCTTCTTGCAACACCCAACTGCTCAACCCATACCCACCCTCTTGCTCGCCTCACCGCCTGTCAAGAGTACCCACTGTCGACGACTGCTCCCAGCCAGTCCAAACAACACCCCTTGCCAAGTCAACCGACAGCCTTCCCCGGCTCACGAACATTCGATGAAAAAGTCTAAACTTCCTTGTAGTGGCTCAAGTAGTGTAAAGGTGGACGTACGAGCGTGAGTAGTCCCTCCTAACGTGGTCACGATCGAAGCAGCGCGACCATCAACGAAGAGAGAACCGGCGCTGACATGTCGCTCCAACACCACCGACGTTGCGCAAATATTCCCTTGAACCGTGCCTTCCTCCATCGCCGAACACCCTTTGTGTCCGCCTTCTCCGCCGCTCATCGCTTAATACCCACCGTCTGACCCGTCGATCACCTCCTCTTCCTGTCACCTCTTGCGCTATTTTGCATTCCTCTTTTCACTCTTCGCGTCCATCAACGTCTTCCCCGCCATTGTTATGCTTGTCACCAACAGCCGATCAACCCGTTCGTCCCAACTCCGCTCATTGATTTGCACCCTCCTCGCTAGCGGCGAGAAGCCCCCCTAATTTGACTCAATCTCTACGAGTCTTTCTTGCGCTTTCGCGCGCCTCTCCTCGCTGCTCGAACCGCAGCTGCAGCTGAACAAGCCGCCCCTTACATGGGATAATAGCTTTCCACGCCCCGCACAGCAGAACGTCCTTACACCGGGATCTCTGCCGTTCCTCCTACCCTCTCCTACTCCTACCTAACCTACCACCTCTCCGTTCGTCAAGATGAACGCTATCCGCTCTCTCCCCCTCATCAACCGTCCCTCCCGCTCGAGCTCGCCCGCTCCGACCCACGTCACGGCTCAGGGCTTGACCATGCTGCCCCCCGCGGTTCCCGACCGCAAGGTCGCCGCCATGGCCGGTCTTGCCGGCATGCCTTCGGGCGCTGGCACCCCCGGCTCTGCGACTCCTCGCTCCAGCTCAGTCGGCAAGAGGGGTCCGAGCCCCCCTGCCAGCCGCGGGGGGACGCCGCGCACGAGCAGCAGCCCTCTGCCTGGCGGCGGCACCGAGACGCCTCAGGGCGGTTACATGGACATCATCGGCATGCGCCTCAACGAGACTGTCAACAAGGCTTGCGCTGGCGTCGATTTCAAGACGAAGAAGGGCTTCAAGAAACGAGCCGGCTGGTCCATCGGCGAGTGCATCGCTCAGTGAGTAACCCCATCGCATGCGCCGTGACTCGAAATTTCGAGCTAGGCTGTGCCTCGAATTGTGTCTGATTGCTGTGCCGAATGCTGACTCCTCCCGCAGCGAGCTGCCTGCCCCGCCCGCCGACACCTACCTTCTTCGTGCCATTCTGCGCACGGCTGTTCGCTCGCTGTCCATCTATGTTTCACGCCTTGACTCGCTCCTCCTGCCCGCCCTGTCTGACCCCCAGTGGGTTGCGCCCCTGAACCTGACGCCTTCTGCGGCTCAGTCCCCCCTCAACCCGGCCCAGGCCTTTGCCGTCACCGTGGCCCAGGCCGCGTGGGAGACGTGCGAGAAGCTGGAGCAGATGCTCGAGACGGTCGACTATCCGCGCTTCGTCGAGGACACGCTGCGCCCTACCATGGACAAGTTTGACCTCGTCGTCGGCAAGGTCGTCCGGCCCCTTCTCTCCTCGCTGAAGGGCGAGCTTGAGGGCAGCCTCAGCAAGACTGCTGGCGTTGCTCCCAAGACCCCTGCCGGTCCGGCGACTGTCCAGGCCGTCTCTGCTGACCACCACCACGTGCCGGTCACCAGGGAGAAGAGCAACCAGGGCCTGCCGCGGGTCGTGAAGGAGACTTCGAGCGGCGGCACCACGCGCGTGCTGCAGATCCCCGCCTGCCTCCAGCAGTTTGCGAGCCGTGTCGACGGTGCGCGCAAGGCATTTGAGATCATTGCTGGACCCTGCAGCCACGACGGAGAGGGCTGGGTCGCCAAGGTCGTTGTTGCCGTTGTGTGGCGTGGCATGCGCCTGATCAGCGACAGTGACACGTTCCACCTCGGCTTAAACCGTGTCCCTTCGGCTGGCAACGTCAACAAGGCGCTCCACGCCCTGGGCAAGGAGACGACCCCCACTGTTGTCGCCCCGCCCTCGCTGGCCAAGATCACCAACATTCTCCCCTCGCGCAGCGCGTCGCGCCCTGCGTCGCCTCCGCGCCAGGCTGACCCTGCCACCCACGCCCTCATGTCGTTCGAGGGTCTCGTGAAGCGCCTCGTTACCGGCCTTGTCCAGCCTCCCACTGCTGCGCCTACTGCGACCGACTCAGCCGACCAGGAGGCTGAGTACATTGCGCGTGAGGCGCTGTCCGAGGCGTGCGAAGGTCTCCACAGTGCTGCCATCGCTTCGGCTGCGCTGCACGGGGACAACGGGGCGACCCGGATCCTGAACAGCGTTCGCCGCCTGCGCGACGACATTGACGAGGACTCGGAGGAGAAGCTTGACGATGCGCTCGAGGACCTGCCGTCGGTCACCCTGTTCGGTACGATCCGGCGCCGTGCCAACGCCTCGCTCGCCTCGCTGCCGACCGAGCAGGCACTGCAGATCCGCTCGCCCGCCGAGTTATGGAACTGGGCTCCTGGAGAGTACGAAGCTAAGGTTGTCTCTGGCTTTGGGCCCGCCGAGGAGTGGGGACCCCGCGTCGCCCGGGCGCTCAAGCCCGAGGTCGAGCGCGTGCTTGCCCTGCTGGCCAAGCACGACGGTCCCACGCTCGATGCAGTGGACTGGGTTCGCGCCCTAGGTGTTGCCCTTGACGCGCGTACCGGCGTCAAGGTCAACGGTGTCGCCTAGGGGCGCGCGGCCACGAGCACAGCTCTCTTTGAGAGTGTCGTGCGAGGACTGGCCGCAGGTAGCCCGCGCTCCAGCAAGAGCAGCCCCGACTTGCTGACCTTCCTGCACCGAACACTGCAACCGGCGCGTGCTCAGCCACGCAGTCCGAAGTGTGTCTTTGTCATCTGACTGGCCCCCTTGTTGAGCAGTCTCCCTTTCCTATTATAGAAACTTGTCTTGAGAGAATCACGAGAGTGTCGCGGTTACGCACGCACGTAGACTGAGAAAACAGAAAACCCCTTCCATAAAAATAATAGATGCAACGGATAATGACACAGCCGCCGAGCGCAGCGAGCTGTAAGCGGAGATAAAGGGTTGGGCTGGAGTGTGGGTTGGCAGAGCCTACCAATTTCGGCGGTTTTGTTGAGTTTTCGACAAACCAGCCATTCTCGAGAAGGTAGTCTGCCTCTTTTGAGACTTGCTTTGTGGGCCTAGCAGCGTCGTACTAGTGAAACAAGAGGAGACGATGTACATGTCAGCTGACCGTCTCTAGCAACTCGTGGGGTCGTCGATCGCCATCTCTCGGTATGTCGGAACGTCGGACCTGGATCCGAACCGTACCTCACGCCAAGACCGAGCCTTTCCAGCCCAACAACAAGCCTCCCACTTGGTATATAAGCAGTGACAATGTGATGTCTCTTCGGATCAACTCGCCCCCGCAGACGCAGAACCGACGCCTACCCACCCCTACCCATACACGATGGCCACGCAATCACAGAACGACTGGGTCCAGCTAAACCCCTACGACGGCGACGACGACGAAATCGACAGTTGGCGCCGGGACACGCAAGCGGCGCTAGAAACAATGTCTTCGGCTGGAATAGTGGAGTGGAAGCAGTTGGGGAGAGGGTTTGCCGTGCACCTGCGTCCTGTCTCCCCCGCTGATCCATCTGCCGGATCCTCTTCTGGAGGCAGCTCCGGGACACAGTCTGCATCGACAGTCCACGTCCCGGAAGATACCCCGGACAATAACCCAGACGACGCTCAGACGCACGCCCTGGACAAGCTGAAGCGATACTACACCACGCGGGGATGGACGATCATATCCGGTCTGCCAGCGTATGAAGGGGAGGGCATCGTATCCCTTCTCAACAAGGCGAGCGAGGGGCAGGGTTATGGGCAGGCGCTGCAGGATAGGAGGCTGGACAACGACCTCGACGATGACGGGGACGAGCCCGTGCTCGCTGAGCATCGCGGCGTCGACACGGATACGGAATTCATAACGTTCAAATCGTCCGACATCTCCGACGTGCGCCTCGCTCTGGATACCATGACGCCCAAACTCCCCATCCAATGGGACGAGACGCCAACCGAGCCGCCTCCCGCCTCTGACGGGGCGCGCTTCACTGTGGAACTCGAGTGGCCGACCGACCGAGCGGGGCAGGACGAAGCGGAGAAACAGTGCCGTCCGGATGGATACATTGTGCCAGTTGGAGCGGAGGAGTCGGAGGAGAAACGAAAACACGCCCTCAGGGGCATGCAGCTCCTCATGGGGGGGACGGGGGGGTTGAGGGCAGAGTACAGGCTGTGTGACGATGTGCTGGGGGTCATCCCGCCGTGGGTGTTCGGGAGAAGCGGAATCGCGAGTACGGTGAGGCGTATGGGGACGAGTGGAGGGAGAGATAGGGGGATGCATATCTTATCGCGGAGCTGCGTTCGGGGCCCAACTGTCCATGGGGCCGGACGCCGCCAAGAGCTCGTCGTCGGTGTGCGTGCCTGTGGCGGGGACTCGGAGGTGCGGTCCTTGCGGCGTCCATCGGAATTCCGTCACATGACCGCTGACCGCCAAAGACCCCGCTGCACACCGCATGCCTCCGCCGTCGACGATCTCCGAGAGTCCAGACTCCGTACCTCTTCACGAGCCAAGAGATATGTCTTGGCATTGCGTCGGCGTTGGCGAAACACAATGGTATATAAGCCCTCGCCCCTCGTTATGACGTTCCGCCAGCACAAAACCACATTCGCCACTCCAGACACCATGGTCTTTGAAACACTCAACGCCACGTATCCGACCTACACGGCCGAGATCAAGGTCAAGGGCTGGATCCTCCTCGCCCCCGACTCGGTCCACTCGGCGCCCCACGCCCCACAATGGCGGAGGGACACGCAGTCTGCCCTCTCCACACTCGCAGCGCACGGACTAGTCGACTATCATCCCACCGACGCCGGATTTGCCCTCCGTACGGCGCCACCAAAGGCTCCCCCCGTGCACAAGTCACGAGTTCCCCTGAGGGGAACGGCGGGGGAGAGGTTGCAGTCCTACTACGCCGCGCGGGACTGGGCGATTCTGCAAAATGGAGCGGCGCACGCTGCCGAGGCCATTGTGGCGAGGACTAGGGGACTGCAGTGCATGCGTCTCGATTCTGAACCCGACTCAGCAGCAAACAGACGGGATGGAAGGGGTGACGCCGTTCTTGCAGTCAGGAGGCATTCCCCAGACCACGGCTGGGCCGAGCTTGTCACTTTCTCTTCCTCCGATGCCGGCTCTGTCCGCCTAGCGCTTGAAACGATGGCGAACAAGCTGCCGATGGAATGGCACGAGAGCTGTGCCGAAGACGCAATCGATTGTGACACGGGATGCGGGGCGGGACAGGCTTGTCCGGAGGAGGAAGTCGAGGACAGGGGAGTCCACTTTGTGGCTAGGCTGGAGTGGCCGACGAGTCTGATTGAGCAGGAGAGGATGGAGTCGAGGAGTCAGGAGGGGAGGATTGTACTGCTACCCAAGGAGGAGGGACAGGAGAGAAGGAGGCAGGTTCTGCGAGGGATGAGACTCCTCATGCGAGGGAGTGATGGGATCGAGATCCACTACGTCGTTGAGGACGGAGAGGTTTCGGTTACGCCGCCGTGGGTGCTTGAGCGCCACAATGGTCCTCCTGCCATAGTTTAGCCTGTAGTTCAAAGGTACCGGGCCAGTGAACCTTGATGACCGTCATGCAACTCCCACGCATGCAGAGCGTTAGTCGATCGGGACCGAGCGAGGCTGCTTTGTCCATTCCGAGGGAGAGAGGTGGAGGACAACCCTGCCTGCGCCACCATCGCCTCGGACCAATCGTCAGCCAACACCGACATCTCCAAGATGTAAAAGAGTGAGCAACCTTCGCAGGTCGCTGTGCTCGCACGCTGAGTCGAACAGCGGTCAGCCCGGAACAGACATCGAAGCCACAACGGACGGTGATAACCACCTACACTATACGAGCGACGGGGATGACGAGCGACGGCGGGAGAGGTGCCCGCGCGAGCGGGTGCGAGCAGGCGGGCTAGCGACGAAGATTAGACGGAGATATGCTATCAATCAGGCTGTCGTATAGGCAACTGGGTGGTCTGTTCCGGCGAGAACGTACTCGACGCAACGCTCGGACCAATAGTTGCATTTCCACTATTCTGGGGGACTTCTGACTAATGAAACGGGCCGCACTCTCTCTCTCTCTCTCAAGGCTGGTAGTATGTCCAGTACCCGCGCTTCGCGCCACCGATCTTCTGGCAGAGATCGTCGGTGGGGTAGTTGTTGTTGTTCAAGCCGTAGCAGTTGGTACCTTGGACATTCTCGGACGTGCCGAAGATGACATTGTGGCCCTTGACCTTGATGCTGTTGACGGGGGTGGCACCGAACGAGCGGCAGTCCGAGGGGCCCGTACCGTAGTCACTGTGGACTTGGTTGTTGCAGCTGTCGTCTGAGAATGCCACGACCTCCCAGTACATGTCTTGGCGCGGTGAGATGTCGACCGCCGCTGCGGATGCCACGAGGGCGAGGGCAAGAGTAGAGAGGGCGGTGGTGAGGACCATAACAAGTCTGATGTTAACATAGTAGCGGTGTCTGAGCTCACGAGTTTCCAGTTTGCTTATTCTAATTCTTCAGAGGGCTGTTGATTGATTCGGGAGGATTGTAGGTCTGCTCGGATGCTCCTTTTATAGCTGATTTGGCCACGGAAGCTCTTGAACCTCGTCTAAGGACATGCGGCACGAAACCTGACACCTCCTGCTCGGAACCTCGCACAGGATCCTAGCTGCCAATCTTCCGCTCTCCTTCCAATTTTCCACTTCCATGGGGACCAGGGGGTGGCACCTGGCCGAGAGAGAGCGCGCAGCAAGCAACGAGCCTCGATTCGTGGTCAGATACGATGGGGTCCCAGGTGCCACATCAGTGCAGCAGGTGATCCTCTCGTGTGCATCGAAAGGACAGGATACCGCGGCCTCGAGCTTAAAAGACCGCGTTCGTGGAGTAAAAGCGCATACTTAATGCACTAGCGCATCTCTTTCCATGTCACAAGGAGGGTGCCCACTTGTTCTGTTGATAACTGCCGTTAGGTCGCACGTGGTGGATCGCTCAGGGAGGGGAAGAGGAGGGTTTTTCGCTCGGAGCCGAAGAGTCATGGGTAGCGAAGCAAACGCCGAGGGGTTACTCTGGGGGACTTGAGGGGAACGGCGCTGGGCCAACCCCGTGGCCGCTGAAGCAATGAAGAGGAGAGGCGGAGCGAAGTAATACCCGCCAACTCATCTCGTGACCTCGAAGCATCGACGTGGTCCTACATCCTCTCTGCCTACCCCCCTCCCGTGTTCTGCACGCCCGGCCCTGCTTCGTTGACGTCGGAAGTGGGTGCACCCGTGTGCCCCATCCCATAGGCGGCCGTCGGAGGAGCGGTCGATCGCGGAGAGCGTTCCACTGCCACTAGCTCCGGCCCCGAACCGAGACAGCCGCGTTCCGAGACGAACGGTTCCGAATGGGTCATTCATGGCATGTGAACTGGAGGGGCGATCAGATGGTCACAAGACGGGTTCTGACGTTAAGGTTGCATTCTGATGAATGGACACGATGGAGGGGCGGCTGTGCTGTTCAGGCCACATGATGAGGTTGTGACTCGGGAAACAACTCTCAGCGCCACCTTGTGGAGGACTCGTGGTGCACTGTGGGAGGTGCGTGATCGGGACCTTGGTACGGCATGAACGCCGGACGCCAAGCGTAGCCAGAGTCATGCTCACTGGGATGGAGCCCGAACACCGTCTCGCCGACATCTGGCCTATCACTCCGCAGGTCGTGACGACGGGTTCCCCAGTCCCGCGCGGCCTTTGTTACCGGGCGACGCACTCGTGACGTTGGGTGACGATGACACCAATGGCGCCCATGACGCTGAGGGGGGTCATGAGGCGTGCATAAACATTGATCGACGTTTAAGGTTTAGACGTGCAATGTTCCGTTGCCGTTATCTATTCAGAGCAAGTGATCAACAATTGCTCCGTGCAGCAGCGCCGAAGTTGACGCGGTGGCGGAAGAGCCACGTTCGGACGACTCGAGTCGGAAAGCTAGGGGGCAATGCAGCGAGGTGGTTCGAAACGAGGGTCTTCCAAGCGGATGGGCGGGTTACAGTCGCGGACATCGGTTTGTAGGGCGACCGCTAGAACGATTGATGTCGTCGTCGGCGACAGAGGCGCTCTTCAGAAGTGTTGCAGCTGCGCGCACTACTGCACGTTTCGGTCCGCAAATCCGCGACCGACTCGCCCCTCAAAACCCGCCGCTTTAAGTACGGAAGGGCGCAGAAGAGCGGGAGTAAATATCTCGAAATCCAAGAAGTGGTATAAAAGGAGCCGTGCAATGTGGCCCCAGCCGCCGCCAAAAAAACGGCACCCGCACCCAGTCTACCCAACCAGTGGCTGTGTCGTCCGTCCATATCCAGCAGCTTTTCCCGCCAAAATGGCAGCCCCGTCGAGTGACATGACCCTCGGCGACGTCCTGCGACTCATGCCAGAGTACGGCATCATGCATACTTCCAATGGTTCTACCGTCATTCTCGGCAGCGAAATCCCCGCCACTCTCCCTGTGGGCGAAGACAGGCAGCAACCCGGCGCGGCCGAGTTCGTGGATTTGTACTCGCGCATGGGCTGGGCAGTACTGCGTGCAGCGAGGGATGCTGAGCTGGCTACAAATGCGCTGCAGCTTCTGAATGGAACCGGCATCAAGTACCGCTGGTCGGACCTAGGTCCGGATGGATATCTCTTCGCGCTTCCTCTAGGCGACGTGCCCATGCAGCTCACAGCGGACGAGGACCACAAACCCGGGAAGACTGAGCTCCTTTTGCGCGAGGAGGGCTGGGCCGTCCTCGCCACATTCGATCGTCGTGAGGCGAGCGAGTTGGCCGCCTCGCTCGACACGCTTGCACAGCATCACCTCGTCTCGTGGAAGCAAGTGGAGGACAACGGCTGCTTCCTCCTGGCTGCGCGACTGCCTGAGACCGCTGCTTCCAATTCTGACAATTCCACTTCTGTAAACGACACCGAGCTAGGTGTCGCTGAGGAGGACGCAATGCTCGAAAGCTACTACCGCTACCAAGGCTACGCGATTGTTAGAGCCCCGCTTCGTGGCTACTACAAGCTCGTCCGCTGCATCGACTCCCTGAGAAAGCGGGGCCTGCTCATCCGGTACAACGGTCTGACGTCTCTTCATGATGCCGGACCCGACACGGGGTGTGTTGTAGCCATACACTGCGGCCCGGAGAAGGTGCCAAAGTATGGTGGGGGCGATGGTGAGCGGGATGCGGCACTCCGCAAAGACGGCTGGGCTGTGCTCGTCGTCTTCTCTCCCACGCAAGCTGCAAACGTACGAGCGACGCTGGAGCGGATGCATGCACATGGTGTACCGCTGGTGTGGGGGATCACCGAGGAGGGAGAGTGGGGGACACACATCAAGGCAAGGTGTAACTGGTCGTCCGAGGATGATGAACGCCACGAGGGCGATGGCGCGATCGTCGTTGTCTCGGCGGCCGACAACGATGAGGTGCGCCACAGCACCTGTCATGGACTGAGGGACCTCGACTCTGCCGGAATGGACATGCAATGGCGCCTCTGCAACGGCGTGGTCACTGTTTCGCCTTGGGATGCGTTTTGACTCGGAGAGCTTTACACATGCCGCGACGCTGTGGACCAGACTCGAAAATACGGGCAGCGGGTGAAACGGCGTTTCGACAGCGAGCGGATAACTAGATAAGCTGACGTTCCGTAGCGTTGAGACTTGGCTTGTAGCAGCCAATGTAATCAGTGAGGTGTTGGGTGCCCTATGTGTAGCAGCTGCGGTGCAAGCCGACTGAGGCGCAGCCTCCCATTCCTTTGTATCAGGGAGTTATAAGAAGTCAGTGCAAACCAGCGTTCGACCTGCTCAACGCCGAGTGCTGATGCTAATCGGCGATCTGGTCACCATGCCCGCCGTTCACCATCGTCTGACCTATCAACGCCACCCGGTCTGTCCATGCCACGACACGCACGCGCGGGGCCGCAGTGCAAGCTAGACTAGTTTTCGCTGGCACGGTTTTAGATGCCGTCGTTCCAGTATGTGCTGATCACACTAGGACAGTTGCGCAAAGGGGATTAGTGACGTGACCGCGGTGCTAGGTAGTGACGAGAAGCGCGTCACAACCACAGTGATGTCGGCGATCTCGACCTCGCCAGCTGCAACTCGGTAGTTCACTTTCACAGGCGTGCAGCTGCAACTCGGTAGTTCACTTTCACAGGCGTGCGGCGCCTCGAAGTTGACCTATTCCGAAAGTTCGGGCCGGAACGTGTGCCAAGGTCCGAAATACACACGTCGCACGGGCGTTAGTGCGATGGTTCGGAGTGAAGTTCTGCAAGCGTCGAAACGGCGCAGACGAGAGTGTGCGATCGCAGAAAGTCAGCGAATCCCGGGCCGGGAAAAGGACGAGGCAACCCGCCGCTGCTATCTTGATTAGCACGTGGGACGGCTAAACCTAGACATGGCGTCGGCAATTGTGGTCCCGCGCTGCGCTCTGCGTGCTGTGAGTGGCTGAGCGAATCACTCGCCTATGGGCAGGCGTCTCGGAAGGCTCGAAACGAGACACTCACGACAGCAGCGCGTGCAGGCGTGCCGGGGAGCAAATGCCGCCGACGTGCCGACAGCGCGGCAGGCGCGGTGTACTTGGACGCTGCTTGGTCGCCCCCGCCCCCCACTCCGCTCCCACCTCCGCCTTTCACCCTTTCTACCTGAGACCGGTACATCGGTGCACCGGTGCCGGCAGCAATATAACGCTCAGCCCAGAGAATGACACACCCCGCGATCCGCGCCCCGACACCCCGGATCAACTCACCACCTGCCTCCTTCGCCCCTCCACAGCGCGCACGCATGCTGCGATGACGAGCAAGACGCGCGTGATCTCCACGGCTTCCGAAGCGCGGGCCCGCGAAATCACAGACGTCCTCCGCCTCCTCCGCGACAGCGGCGTCAGCCTAAACTACTCGGTCAGCAACAACAACGCCGAGGGGGTCGACAGCGTCGATGTCCAGGTCGCCACAACCCGGCAGAAGAACTCGAGCGACGATGACGAGGGTCGCGTCGTAATCCCCACCTCGAGCCACGAGGAGCGTATTGCCGTCTGCGAGGTCCTCAAGCTGCTCCTCCAGAGCGATGTCGCTATCTCCTACCAGCTCTGCGACAAGGTTCTCTCCGTCGGCACTACAGCTTAAGCCTGGGCCAGGATATCGCCTCGCAATCGAGGATATTCAAGATACACCGGAAGCCGGCTTCGCATGATCGTCTGAGTGACCACCTACCCACGGCTAGCGCGCACGGACGGGCGATTGAGCGACCGAAACTCCAGAACCGACGAGACGTGAATACTGGCATTTCGAAGCCTTCAGACAATGTATCTCCTACAGCATTGAACTCGGAGGCACATTGAACCCGGAGGCACAGAAACTTGCGCGCCCGAATCTTGGATCTGGGCGTCGATCGAAACTTCAGATTCTGCCCGAAGCTTCGAACTGACTGCGAACTGATCGCATGGCTGACATTGAGCATCAAGTGATCGCACCCGTCGAGCCTGATGTGGCCCGTCCAAATCATATCGGCACCGCGGTGCCGACTAGCTCACGACCCAGCTGGCTGTGGAGCTCCGAAACCACATTCGTAACGCTCGACACCCAATCGGTGGCGGGCACATTCCAGAAAAAGGCTTCCTAACCTCGCGACGCGTCGGTATGTCACGGCTCGACGGGCTTGGATGCAGTGCAATCGCGACGACGCGACGCGACGGAATGATAGCGTGTGCATTGTCAGCTGCTCCGCTCGCTAGCTCATCCGAAACAAGAGACAGGATAACGCGCAGCTGGTACCAGAGGAAGATCGAGTCCCGCACGCGATGAACGGGTCGCAGATGTAACGTCGACGGGAACTTGAGCGAAGCGACCCCCTCCTTGTGCCAACTTTCTCGGAACCGCACGATTCAACGCCTCCCAACCTCGGGACAATCACAATCCTCGCCGCCATGTCAGCCCAGGTCCGACACAATGCGAGAAGCATAGACATCGAGATCTCGTCGTCCGAGGCGCAGCAAGCGATAGCGGTTCTCGACAAGCTGCGTTACTGTGGAGTGAATGGGAGTATCGCACATTGAGCTCTGAGGCTGGTCATGTGCTGCTCGAGATCACAACTGGGCCGTCTGGTAAGACGAACCCCGATGTGCGCCGCTACGGTCGTATCGCCATTCCGACGTCTGAGTCTGCTGAGCGCCACCGGATCTGCGACCAGGTCATGTTGTTCAGCTCCAGGGGCGTGGAGCTCAACTGCCTCCTCCGCGATGACATCGTGTATGTCGGCACTGTACGCTTTTGAGCTCATCCCTTTGTCAGCTGCCATACTCCGGCCGCGCAGCCCAACGCTCGGTATCACGCTCAGTCCGTAGGAGTCTTCAAGTTGCCACCCTAGTCTGTAGCCGGCTGGAAACGATCGTATGCATCGGGGTCGGATTGAAGTGAGCAAGCTGCGCAGCGAACCCAAAGCCGAAGCGATGGCGACGGGCACGCCTGCATGCTCAGCCCGCATGTCACTTGACCATCTGTCGGCAATGCAGGATGTAACGTGCGAAGGGTGATGTCGATATGTGACTTGCAAGGCTGGGTCTGGAGGATCTTGGACGTCATAGACATGAAACCTGTGACAAACCACGTCAGAGAGTTTATCTCCTCTCACGGGTGCTTGTGCATCACAGTGGGCCATGCTTAAATCCATGTGAACGCAACGACGTTTTAGCTGGTGAGCTACTCTTGCTTGCGGTTGTTAGTCGCCGATGAGGTCCGGGGTACCTGTATCTTGTCATGCGAGCGTGACTGATCTTTTATGGTCGCAATCCCAAATCTGGTAACCGTGGAGCTGAGCAACTGAGGGCTATTCTGGGGCTAGTTTTGCTAGTTTTCACGATGTTTGGCGTCCCGATTGCGGGCATGCGGGCACATGACATAGCGCGTTGTTTGCTGCGACAAACACGGCCAACATGACGAGCACCGAGCTCCTGACACGACCGAGACGGATCGCGGATGATGTGATGAAGGCACACAAGAAGGGAAGAAGGTACACATGAAAAGACAAGGAGTCCAGGATCTCCCAAAGATCAGGGCCAGCGGGTTGGGATGTGAGGAGATCGCGGCGAGCGGCTCGACCTCCTGAGCGAGCCTGAGCGAGCCGCTTTAGCGCATTCAGCGACGGCTCCACAAAATTTCTCACGCATTCAGTTCCATCAGCCTTACATTCATCACCGACCGTGCGCCCAGTCCGGCCCTGGAATGTCTGCATACTTGCTCGTGCGGAAAGGTTCGGCCAGCATGCAGACGTGTACGTCCTGTTGGGTGAAGCCCACGCCAAGTGCTTGGACATGTGATCTTGAGGTGTTTACTGCATGCTGATATGCTGATCGCTGCGCTCTTAATTGAAATGGGAACAGCGTTACATCGAGGTTCCTGGTCGGGCGTTCTGGCGCCCACGGTGACGCGTCAATGGCTGGCGAAGCATTCACGACAGTGAGGATGTCGCGAGCGATGAGGTCAGTGGCGCCAGCGCGGCCCTCAGAAGCGCTAGTACCGGGAGCTACGGTTCCTCGACGGCCAGTTCTCTCCGTCGCGCATGACTTTCCGATCCATGCGCTCCCTCCTTCCCCTCACAACCCTCGCTTGCACCGGCATGCCTCGGCCCGCCCCGTGCACGCGGCTCACGCGGCGCATGCGGCATCGACGGCGTGCCGATTGCATTGCGCCGTGTCAGAATGCAGCACGCGCCTCATAATTCGCAGGCGGCCAGGATTCATCTCAGTTCGAGCCCGCGAGAAACTTGACGCCTGCTCGCCAGCCTCACCGGCTCGATAGCGATTTAAGTTCGAACTGGATCCGGTTTCCCAGAGATTGGGGTGACAGCCTTATCCACACAGCATATCGGCCGCCGTGCGTGTCGGGGGCGAATGATAGCGCCATATCGTGTCGCATGATCGCACACGACGGATCCGGGTGAACTGTCAGGCCAGCCTGAGGAGCAGCGGCTTCTGTTCTGTGGCATTTAGGTGCACAAGAGATAGATTGTGTTTCATGCTCCGTCGCGGCATGAAAAAGCCAGCACCGCGGGCACACGCAACGCAGCACGGTCCCCTCCGCAACATGGAACTCAGCAGAAAACTGCTGCCTGGGCGGGAGTTTTCATGTGTCGTGTTGGTGTGCTTCTTTTGTACGAGAATCTACGGCATGGAGGAAAAACCGGAGTACGACGCTTGTCAGGAAGGAACGGTTGTCCAGATTACTGGAATCAACGGAGCTAACGGAACCAAAGTCTGTACGAGAGGCTTCGTACTCCGTCTAGCCCAGCAAGACGCAGAGACTGGCAAGAACCGCCCAAGACATGAAACGAGGCTCTGCCGGATGAGCACCTGCGACAAGCCTGGACTTGGGCAGCGACAGCTTAGGAATCCGCCATACCTCTCCTGTTGGGATCGCGAGGGAACAAAGTTGGGACGACCGAGGTCGCAACCCACGACCCAAGCGATGTACGGCACGCCGAACACTGTTGTTCTCTCGGGACACAGGAGTCGTCAGCCCACTCTGCAGCTGCACAGTCGGTATGCTGGTACTGCAAACTACGGAGCAGTATAAGACCCAGCACAGCTTGGAGACGCCAGGTTCATGTTGCTCCGCATGTTTTCATCGGTTGATTCGATTCACAGATGCATGTGCTCCGAGAATTTAGACCTCGAAACACGGCGTCAGGCAGAGAGTGTCCGTCGCACCGATCAAACTGGCTTTCGATCTCAGCCACTTCCGTTCCACACGGTCCTGTCGTTCGTGTCATAGCTGCCGTCATCCGGGATCTGATGATGATGCCATCCTCCTACCTCCGCCAGGTCCGGGTCACTGCCTTGGCGTCAGTTTCACGGCGACCCTCGATGGCATCCTTGAGTCGTAGGCGATCTGACTTTGTCTGAAACCTCGTCGAGCGTCGTGCCATCGCTATCAGATACGCCACGCCAAGTGGGTCCAGCAAACAGCTGCATGCACCTCATGCTTGTCGCACTCCGCTAGACGAAACGTATCCACTCTTGACGAGGATCGCACTCCCAAAGTGCGATCTTCGACAGCAAGGAACGCGCAGGCCCGAAAGGAAGAGAGGGCCTGCCTATTCACGTTCTCGGGCGCACCACGCCATTCTTACGACAAAGGGGATCGCCTAAACACCGCTCACCACCATCTTTTCTGATGCGCATGAGCACATCCCATGAGTGATGAGCATGTTAATCTGGTAACATGCCTGGCGCGCAATTCAGTGCTTGTTGCCCCATGACACAACCGGCCCACTATTGGAGCACCCAGCATTTCAGTATCGAGGAGATGGAACAGGTCTCATGGTCCGTCGCCCAGGTCTCGCAGGTCGCTCAGGTCGCCCAAACCCATGATGCTGGGCACGAAGCGCGTCGTACTCCCCTCCCCTGCCCAGTACCCCGCGTTTAAGACCATCTGCTCGAGTTTAGACTCACGCTAGCTACGCAGTGCAGGTAAGTCAGGTTAGTAGGCGCTGTGAGATGCTGGTATCTCCGTGCACAGCCGTGGGCGCTACGGGTATGCGGAAAGGCGAAATTGGGGCCATCCGGAAGTGATCAAGTGGAATCGAGATGTCAGGAAGCAATTTCAGCAGAGAGGCAGAGAGCAGGAGCTTTCGTTCCTTTTATCGAAAAGAGCCGCTAGGCGATCACTGATCACATACTATTAGATTCTGAATTTCTGGGAAGCACAAGTTCAGGCTGCAATAGCTCGACCTGTTAGCCTGGGAGCTCCGCTGGCTGTTAGCAAGCTTAATGCAAAAGCGCAGTTGGCAGCTCGCAAATGATCAATGTGATGATGTCTCAAAGTGTCCGACGTCGATTGAGAGCCCACTCTTCCTGCACTCTGCCCATTACGAACGGCCCCCGAAGCCCCCGAGCTGACTTGGGTCGTCCGGCCCACCATCTCAGTAGGCATAGAAGGACTCGAAGGCGGTGAATGATGGAAGGTTTGAATGAGAAGCAAGGCACGCGCCCGCCCAAAACTCCTGGGCCGGACCGGCCTCTCACAAATTGGAGGTGCCGGAGATGCAGGATGCTAGGTTTAACGGAGTAGGACAGAAGACCGTGTTCACTGTCCGCTGTGGAGAGCAAACGTCTATGGTGGGTGAGAACATCGGGACTAGGGTTCGATTAGTCGCGGCATGGTCGTTCCTCGATTTTCGGATGTACCCCGCATGAACACGTCCTTTATCTTTTGATCGCTCGCTCAGTTTTCGATCGTCCATCCGGCTCGGCCGGTGTCCTTTTCCTCTTTTCCCAGACTGAATGGCAGGACGCGTCTCGCTGGGCCGATGTCGCTGCCGGAGACGCGTTTCCGGTGCAGTGCTCGCGTTGTCGTGCCCCGTTCTTGCCCGGTCCGTCCCCTGAGGGCCCTCTCTCAGAATTCGATTCCGATACTCCTCGCCGCGGTGGAGATGAATGATCGGTGTCCTCGGGACTCGGAAAGTGGAGCTTCTCCTGCAGCGTCTGGTAACGATGGCTGGTTGGCAATTGAATGGCAACCCGGTCCGTCCGGTCCCCGGTCCCTCCGGAAGGCCAGGAAGATACCGGAACGCCTGGCGGGCACGTTGAGCATTGCGGGCGACTCGGACCGCCCTCCAGTCATAGCGCAGGGTGTGGCCGAGGGCTCCGCGACTAGCTCCACTCAGAACAGCCCTCCCATTTGATGTGTGCGTGCGTGAGCTCGTGCGATACATCGCGAAACTAGACGGACGTGACATCTCAGAGGTCCAGACTGTCAGCCAGCCCGGAGTGTGGAGCGTTCAGCCCCGCGCAGGCTGCACCGTTACCGGGCTGCGACGGCTGGGGTCAGTACGGTCAAGCATTCATTCGAATACGGGCGGTACTCGCGGCGCGGATCTCGGAGGCGCTGGGCTGGGAAAACTCCAGCGCAGCATCTGCCTGACAAGCCATGTTAAGGAGTCAGGACGTGGAGAACAACTCCGCCCGCAGCACTCAGGATGATGGATACCGCCTAATCGGCAAATTCGCGGCGCACGTCCATCCTCATGTACGCACAGATTCTGGGTTTGAATATCGAACAGCGAGCGAGCGGGCTGCTGATTCTTGGCCGTCCAAGCCGGATTCTGAACAGGTTACACGGCGAGTGCATTTCGCCCTTTGCGCCGCCTGCGCCGTTCTTCTGCGTCCGCGATAAGTTTGAAATGAGGAGCCCGCTCTGGTGCCCTGCCAGGTGGACGATGTTAGGCCCTATCGATTACCTGTCCCCGGTCTTCGCAGACTCCTGTGGTACCTGCAGTTGAAGGCGTGGAGGCGAGGTGAACGCCACAGATTCCTCAGGACGAAGGGACAAGAGGGTGCATGAAAGGGAGGTGCAACCCGTCCGCCAATCCGGCTTCGGGAGAGCCCTTTGCCCACCACGCAACGCACCGAAGTGCGCGCATATTCGCGCGACATCGGTCATCGGAGCTGACAACGGGAGCGCGAGGATCGTCCGGTCTCGCACTTGCCCGACCACGTCGCACTTTGGCGTCTTGAGCGAATTCGACGCAATCCTTCCACAGGCGCAAAGGTGCAACCGGACGCCCCGGGTGGCTTTGGTGACACCCACACGCAAGCGATGGCCCTCTTCTCTCTGCCAAAGGCTGCCAGACTGCGGGCAGCGGCTCCCACCGGCGGCAGGATCTGATGCACTCGCCCCCGCCCAGAACCACCAAGCGAGCTCGAGCCTGGCCAAGAGTGTATGCCCGTCCGCCGTTCGCGCCTTCCTTTTCTTTCGCCAACGCCTGATTGCGCCGAGCCACGCCTAGCCCTCCTATCCTTCGCAGTCTCGCCTCACTGACCTTCGTGTCCCTCAGTGACCCCGTCCCATTCTCGCCTCGTGTCGGAATTTAACCTCAGAAACGTACCCCGGCTTCCCCGGATTATCTGATTTCATCCATGCCTGAGTTGCCGAACGTGTGCGAGTTTTCGTTCAGTGCGAAAACCCATGCGGATGCCTAAGAGCATTCACGGCTGCTCTCACGCGAACTGAATTCCATCTTTGCCATTCACCATTGCCGGACGAGGGCCGGGGTGCCGGTGGCAGTTCCGTTGTCCTCCGAGAGCCTCATGCTGACAGAAATGGTGGGGTGTTCTCCGCCTTTGATCGCATCATCCTGCCACTCAAAGCTGCGGCGCTTACCTCGCCTGGCACCCCAGCTTGAGCATGACACCTTATTCGTCGCCCACGACGCACTCCAACTCCAGGTTGCGGATACATGTGGACCCAATTAATTGGGATTCACGAGCATTCAAAGCAAGCTCAGAGCAAAGTGTCAATTCAGTCATGTCCTTAGCCCCAAGAGCTAGACCTGGGTAATTTGCACAACCTTGAACCTGGATGTGGGAGCTGTCGCTGCCCAGTGAAGTCTGCGCGTGCATGCGCCGCATGATCTGCCCGCACGAGCATGAGAATCCCGCTCCGGATTCGCTTCGCGTCCGGTCGAGCAATTGTGCGAGGCGTCCTGCGGCTCGAACGGCAAGCCGGCGCCACCTCAACCTTGTCTGCTCATTCTAAGTTGCCCACGGCTGCCCACAATGTGTCCCACGGCACACAGATGCGGGGCGGCGCCCGGAATCCGGCGCGCACTGAATACGAGGCCACGGCACGCATGCCACACGGCTGCACGGCTGCAGGCACACGGCTATGATCATTCAACGGCTTTCTAGGTGTGATCATGTGTGAATTCCGAGGGCTGAAATGAAAGAATCGGTGAAAGGAATGGCATGACACGCTACAGCGAGTATATTTCTGGTGTCGACAGCGACTATACGCTCCTATACGCTAGCCCAGTCGTGACAATCCAGAACACCAGCCGCCCGAATGAAGCCTCACACGCTCTCTTGACTGGCGCTACGGCGCGCCGATTCATGCATGGCGCAGGCTACCATTCATAGCTGAGCCGAGCAGATTGCAGCGCAGGGGTTACCACCGGCCCTGCCGCGCCTGCCGAGGATCCCGAGGGATTCTGCTCTGCTGCGTCAGCCAAGCACGCCTTCATGCCCGTGTCTGCCGTGAGTGGCTAAGTCAGGTTCGCTAAGTCCGCGATCAGCAATCAACAAACGATTGAACAGGTCATCTGCCACGACGCGTCTCGGCGTCTGATCAGTATCTGGGCGACGAGGGCGCAGTTGTTACAGACTGTATCCAGTGAATACGACGCGACACCCCATATTCAGCGATTCGGCGTCTTCGCCATTTACACTCACGGACGCGGAGGGCTATTCAACCAGGCGGCAACCAGCTTTGGGGGTTTACGAAAGACTGAATGTCCATTGAGATTGGTGCTGCCGGTCTGCCTTTGCTGGTGACCATCGGAATGGAGCTGGATATCTGCTCCAGGCTGGGTGTCAAGGTTGATTGACCCGCAGACGCGTCCGAAAACTGACCGAAAAATCCAACAACCAGTTTTCACCGATACGGGGAGTTTTCAGAATTCCGGTGTCAACAAGAAGCCGGTCGGCCCGGTACCATCGGTGACTTTTCTCCCCAAGGAGTGGATTCTCACCTCGGACCAAGCCGAGATTTCCGGGCCTAAGGCAGCCTGGAACCCCGTACATGCCGAGTTTCCGGAATCCTCGGTTTTCTTGGACCGATAAGTCAAGTTTCAGCACTCCACGAGAATTTTGGGATTTTCAATGAGTTTTCTGGCCAACAGCTGGGAATTCAAACTTACTTTTGGGAGACACCTGTGCCTGAGTCGATCTTCAGGAACGACCTATTCCCTGAATGCTCGGTGCTAAGGAGAGCAGTTGTGTTCCTGGGTGCCTCCTGACCCCTGGATGTCTCCTGGGTGTCCTGTTCCTGCGATCCTGACCTCCAGGCTGGACTGTGTCCTGTTGCTGAATTCGTCGAGTCCTGGTTGTCCTCTCTGATCGAACTCACACCGGCTCCACTTGAATGCGGTGACACGTCTGTAAACCGCTCGCTGGGAACCTTATCCGTCCAACTTCATTAAGTCACCAAGAGAAAGATGGGTGTTATTGTTCTTTCGTGCATGCCAAAACCTTAAGGCGCCTCTCACACTTTATACAGGTCCGCAACGGTGTAGGTCTGGATGCACCTTTGAATGGCGACAAGAAGCATGTAGTGCGCCAAGTCAGTCATTCTATGCTGAAACGTGATTCGGCGACGGTAACACACATGCCAAAACGTCACCCATTCCAGTCACGATAGCAGCGCTTGCTGACACGTTGGTTCCGCAGATGGCCGACCAGGATCAGCTCACTTGGCGCCGTACTGGAACTCCGCGATGCAGGGCCGCCGACAAGTTGGAATCTGGGACGTCCTGAGCTGGGCCCATCACGTTACGGGTATCCCAGGCTGCAGTCTGCAGGATCGCGTTCCCGCAGTCAGTTATTGAGCACTGGTGAGACCGAGATACTGAGCACCCTTCAAAGCCCTGCAAAGGTGTTGTATTCGGTGGTAGTATTCGCATTAGATTTCAAGGCTAGCAGCTTTTTCCGGCAGGCAAAGATTCAGTGCGGCACCACCCAGAAAACAGCTGCATCGAATCGCAGCCAGATCGCAGTCCTGCAAGAACCTGCGCTAGCGTCGCTGCGACCTGGAGCGAGCTGGAAATGCAACGGCGATGGCAGCGGGGACGGAGGAATGCTTTACGGTATCATTTAACCCGGCCCCTATGGTCCTTCTGATATGGCGCACCTCACTGGCTGGCGCGCAGGTGAGCCCACCCAAACCACTCAGCCCAGCAATTCGACCCCGGCCGGGTGACAACTGAGCCACCGAGCCTCCGATACCGAGTCCCTCAGACAGATGATGGGTAGAACCATTACAGAATGCAACATGCGAGACCCGGAGCCGCATACTCCTGGTCTAAAGACGCCTTAGGCTGTGTTCCGGCGCCACTAATGACGGCCAGATGACCATGATCGTCGGCCAGAGGCACTGTAACGGACATCTCGCCACCCAACACATGCACATGGACCACTCACTGACACTGGCGGCTATCCGACACCCGCCGCTCCAAGCGCTCCAAAGTGTGCTGCTCGTGGCTTTTCTGTCGCAACTAACGAGGCAAAGTGGATGGAGCTTTGCCACTCTAGCGTCTCCGACACACCTGGCCGAGACACGGCCGCCTCAATCTGGGCAAGTGGGTCCGGTTCGCCGCCGGCAAGTCGCAAAGCGGTGCAACAGCGACGACGACGCTGGGTCGAGACTATCCATGACGCCCGTGTACAGGCAAATCAGAACTGGTGGTGAGGCCCACATGGTGCGCTTCCGGGTGTACGTCCAGGACGGCCCAAAGGGTACGCATACCGAACAACACCGAGCGAGTACGACGTCTACCAAAATGGCCTTTCAGCTTCTTTCCCTCAGTATTCTCTGCAGACGCCGGACCTTCTGCCGGAACGTCGATCGAAGCAGGCGTATCGCGTATCGCTTGTTCAGTATGCTCAGGCTGACAATTTCAGTGGGACGTATGGTATGCATGAGCCGCGCTGCTGAGCAAGCCGTGACCTCACAAGCCTGCAGGGGCGTGCATTCCCCACTCTCCACCCCACCATGACCAAGAGTAGTCACGGACGAACGGTTGCACGCGGTGCATAGCTGCAGCGCAGCCGGTGACGTCGGGGCGTCTCGGACGCATGTCTTGCCGACAGCGATCTGTTTTATATCTGGGGGGTCAGTAAGGAGCAGTTAGGCGCTGTATCGCAGGATCTAGAAATACAGGAAGTAGGGATTATGTTAGGATTTTCTTAGGATTGTAGATGTGCGAGGCGCAAGGGGGATGCTGCGTAGTGGGGTCAAAGTATTCCTGGCTGACCACACCATGCTGGCAGTTCTGGGCCGTAGGGAGGTGGTCGGGCTCTGACCGAAGCTTTTCCGGCGCAACGCCGGCTACGATAGGCTGCATATACGCGCATGATTTTGCGTGCCCCATATATAGCAGGTTTGCGTATGCAGGCATGCGCCCGACGGACTGGCTAAAACGTTCGCCGGACAGCGCCTTAGGACTCATCAGTTTCGCTATTCGAGCGAGATGTCTGGTCGGTTGCAGCAGGGATCTGTGCGCGAGTGTGACGCTGCCATAAGCACCTCCAACACCGAACAGCGGGATGGCCGCGTCAGCGAAACTGGGCCGTAACAGGATACCGCCCCGCGTGTCAGCACGTAATTCAACGGTGCCGCCGAGTTGCGCGAGCCGAGCGCTATTATGTTATCTCGTGCAAGCGCCATTCAACGCCGCCGCAGCCGCGCCAGTCGGGGTCAGAGGGACGTGCGCAGCCCCTACGCATACTGCGAGCGCCGGTCCGTCGCTCTCCCGGGGTCGGGACCAGTGAGCGGGATTGGGTCGAGTGACCGCTCAAGCGACCGAGGGAGGAGTGACCATCGCTCCACCGATGTGATGCGCGAAACCGAGTCGCCATGAGCCGTATTTGCTCAGCCTACGACTACAAGGTCTCGATTACAGTTCGGTCAATGCTCCTCTCGGAGTAGAGTTGCGGGTTTGTCGGGCTCTTCGGCATGTTGCTCTGCCGGATTAGCGTTGATCAGGATAGTACCCAGTAGTGCAAGCCCCCGTCTCAGATGACCGTGCTTAATGCTATTCACGCATGTTGGCATCGAACGCCTCAATCTCCAGCGCTCGTGCAAACAAGAGAGACATGAATATTCAATCTGGCAAGCCTCAATCTTCACCCATGCCGCAAACTCTGCCAGTCGTCGCCTAGATCTCACCGATACTCAAGATGAGACTTGAGAGATGCGTTTCGCTTTAGTCACTTTTCCCACCGTGTAGCCCGGATCCGACCTGGCGCCCAAGGTCGGGCACCTGTTTGAAGATTGTCTGCAGCCTGTTCGCTCCCCGGTCGTGGTTTCGCATCGAACTGATGCATGGATCCATGGGCCAGGCCAGGCGGTACCCGCGGGTAGGACTTGTCTGCACGACGGCGCCCGCAACCGTTGGGTGCATGCCGCGATAATGGGAGCGAGTAGTCACCGTGGTCGGCGTGGCGTCACAGATTTCCGTGCTCCACCGGTGCATTCCTGAGCAGTGTGGAATGCGCGGTGTGCAACGGATCTCATTCAACTTACGGACATGAGGTACATGGTGTGCTCAGCGGGGCACGTCACTGGTCAGCGAGGCGGCATGTGACGGCGGAGGAGGCGGCAACTCGTCGGGTTCGGAGGAGATGTTTGAGTGCACACTGCGTTGGGGACGTCCCCACATGTACACGCAACTGGAAGTTGCACGGAGAACTGCAACGCACGTATCGATGCTCCTGCCTGAACCTCGTCAGTGGACCGTGCGTTTCCAGCGTTCCTAGCGTGCGTAACCAAGAGTCTGGCAGGGCTCATGGGAACGGGGTCCGCGCCTCCTCGCGGCAGCCTGTACGGCAAGCTGATAAGTATACGCCGCATAGGCGCGCAGGAGGAACTGCTTCTTCTGCTACCGAGACGTTCGTTACGGGATGGGCACGGCGCTCCCGGCATGCGGTGATCGGTAGCGAGGTAGTGCAGTGGGTGCGAGCATGAGGGTCATTAGTGAAGGGTGCATCGCTGACGGCTTTTGTGATTTGGGAGAGCACCATCGTCGTCAAGGGTGCAACCAAATTCACCGATGCAGCTGCAGCGAGCCATTCACGAAACGGCTGCTGTCAGGTGCGCACGGCTTGCTTGCACTCGTTCCTGCGCCGCGGCAGAAACTCGTCGTGCACGCCCAGCACGCCGACCCCCCAGCCCTGTTGGTAGGAATGTGGAAGCAGCCTGCACTCGCAGTGGAGCAAAGGGCAGGGATACGAGGGCGACGAGGCCGAGCGTAGCTTTACTTAGACTTAACAGTCCTGAGTGCAGGAGCTTGCGCAGGAGCAAGCGAAGGGCCAGGTCCTCACCACCAAGGACATGTCCAACGCGCCTGATATTTCGGCGTTGACTTTCTGTTGCCTGACTTTTGGTGGACTTTTTTCGATACCGGATGCCTGCTTTTATGATGCCTGAAACTGAAATCTGACACTTCTGACGAGCCACCCTGAGTATACATGATGCATAGCTTAGTGTTCGGCGTCCGTACCGTATACCCTGGCCCTAACTTGTCCTCCTTTAAGCATTAGAGTTTGCTCTTTGCAGTTTCACGATTTTGCATCCATATCCCATATTATGTACTTGCCGGCATGATTGAGCAGAACCCGCTACTTTGTTTCTCACTGACCGCTCGTAGAGCGCTTTTTTCGGTGCGCGGGGAGCACATGAAGGACGTTGAAATGCTGCGAGTGAATACGACCAGGCGGCCCGAAGACCGCAGCTGTCCTATCGACCCTGCACGAAGCAGGGCTTTCGGTCCATGAGAGCCCGGGGTCAAGTCCAAACCGCTCCCCATGCCGTACTCGCTGCAGTTGCATCACGGAGCTTGCACGCAGCTCCGGTGATTGGACATCGAGGCAGTCACCGCTCCTTCCATCCTAGGAGAAAGATGCCCGCAAAATCCATGCCCGCTACACTCAGGACTGCTCGCCAGTTGTTCAATGTCACACATGCCGGCTTGGTCAGATGTGACGGATGAGCCGCCGACCGCCCCGCTTGACGGGGATCTGTATGTGCGATCGCGCCAAGCAGCTACGAGGCACAGATGCGAAAGTGCACTGCAACGGCATGGGGTGCACGTAAGTTGGTGGTGCGAGTTGAGAACCTTCAGCATAGGCTCATATCGCTGCCCTCACCTAGCGTAAACTCTTGCGCACATCTTGCTGCCGTCAGCCTCAGGCTCCAGGAAAGCCAACGATAAGAAACATCGTTCCTTCCCACTCCAACTCCGCCAAACTTCACAAAACTTCGTCATCGCAATGCGAAACGTTTCCTGCCAATGTTCGTGTCCAAGGTGCGATATGAAGGCTACGCTGCGCGGTTGCGAATGGCCAAGGTTTCGGAGTATCTTCATGAAGAACATGAAATGCAGTTCAGTAGCGAGATCGAAAGCGAGCCTTTCAACATGGATACCCATGACGCTCATCGTCAGGTTGTGCACAATGACGGGCCCAAAAGTGAGGTTCACTCTGCTGCGGGGACCTAGCAGGCTGGTTGAGATTCCGGCTTTTCGTTGTTCACGTTCGTAAAGTTCGTCGCACTCCCGACGCCAAAGGGAACACTGCTGCCCGTCAATGCTGATGACGACGACGGGGGCGTTAAGCATCCTCGTATGTGCGCCATAACAATGCCAGTGTCTTGAACTCGCACCGAACGAACTTTTACCAGTGAATTGTTCATGCTCACTGACAGGGAGGTGTGATCAGCCAGAAGAAACTGGGTTGCAACCTCAGGAGCGATCAGGAACGAGGCACGAGGCACGAGGCACAACAACCAGTCCTCTGTTCGCAGTTGACTTTTCGCAGGTAGGTCAGCTGAATTTTCAAGGTTTCGCTCAGCGTACAGCTCTCTGGCGCTTTCGCAGGCAAGCGCGAATGATTTTGCTCATCTTATCGGTGCCGGTCGCCGAGTAGGTGGGGCGCCTCGCACAAGCTGCACCCAGATAAGCTCCGAAACGTATCTGCCTCATCTGTAGTAGGCGTCGACGCCAACATCTCAGTGACCACCGTTTCTGCGTTCGAAACCTTTCAAACAGAGAAGTCATGCTAATGCAGCAACTCACCTGTGCAATTTTCAGCGGTCTCCGGCACCTCCGGGCCGTGTTAACCGACGACCTGACCCGGTCCGAGGCACTGGTGAGTATTGGCGGATCTTGGCCATCCTGTCCGCCTTCTTTCATACGGCACGGCACCGCGTTCCTGTGCCAGCTTGCGTGCCCGCATGCCCGCCCACATCCCTCAAAAATCAATTGCACGGCCCGGCGGTGATTACAACATGCAAATGGCGACCGGTTGCCGCATAATGCACCGCTCAATGAACCGCGCGCGATGCACAACAGCACATCAAAATCGCATCCGGCAGCAACAAACCCTGCATAACTGGTTCCTAGAGATCTTGGGAGCCGATATGGCGCACCGCAGGGAGTGCCGGGCCAGGATCAGTGTGAAGCTTGCAATTCAAAGCGGCGTGGAACCCGTCCTCATCCGTCCTCCTGGGCTGTCCGTTCCCATGACTTCTCTTTCGCTGAAGTACTGCCTGATCTGATCTGAGAAGTTGGAAGCGACGTTCCACGCTGCACACGCTGGCACCGGCGGCCCGCCCAACCTTGTATCATAGTGAGCTGGCCCACCACGGCCATCTCAGCATCCCCGTTGACGAGGTCGGCAAATTCAGCGAAAGACACCCCCCATTCGCCTGCCAGCAAAGTGTCCGTCTCCTACTGCGTGCTCCGCCAGGGGTGGGCAGATTGGGGCCCTCCCTATGATAGGTACCTCGTCACATACCGTGCATCGGCGAATACATTGCTGCATCGGGAATGTGTCTGGGCTCAGCTCGCCGGGAGTCAGTACGATACCGCGGCGCTTGACAAAAGATGCGGGAGCAGGTACGGTACATAGAGGTACACTCCTAATAAGCGATGCGCGTACGTACGTGCGCTTGAGCGCTTAGGTTCGCAAATGTGATACCAACGTACCACTACATACACTTCGTATGGGTACGTACAGCGGTGCTGCGAGGCCGAACCTACATCAGAGCATCGAGATAAGACAGAAAACTGCAGAATACGGCGCCGAATAACTGCGACGCTGTGGTCACCGAAATTCGTGCAGGACTAGGATCAGCGCCAAGCAAACCTTCTCTTGTCCTGAACATTTCATCCCCGTCCTAGTGATCCTGTATATCCTGCTATCCTGTGTGCTGTGCTCGGCGACCTCGTTACTGCACAGTACGCGTCTGTCGCCGTGCCGACGAGGGGAGAAGCCGTATCGGAGCCGACGTGCGTACTAACGGGCTGACACTTCTTCCTGACACAAGTTCATCAGTGTAAGAGTAGCTTTGTCGGCGTGCGCCGCGGCACGCAGCGGCACAGCGGCGCCGCAGTCGACGCCCTCGTGGAAGGCTAGGTAATGATAGAATGGCAAGCCACCGCCGAGCTTGTCACAGCCGGGTCCTAGATGCCCCGAGGCGTCGAAACTGTGTCGAACTCACAGGTGATTAAGCTCGCTGCGCCGCACCGCTAGCCCGCATCGCGGTGCCCGAAGCGCCAACGGCGCTTAAGCAAGCCACGGCGGGCAGCCAGATGGTAAACAGTCTGTATTTCCATGCCACCCATGGCGCCCATGCCGCCCATGCCGCCCACGCCGAGCACGGCACCTATGAGGGACGGAGCTCGCCGTCGATGAAGCTGGCACGAGACGAAAGCAAGACAAGGGGTTCGCATGATCGACGAATCGAGAAATCAGTCGCCAACCTGCAGCCTCGAGACGTGGAGCAACGGCTCCGAGACGAAGGACGGATGACGACGACAATGGCCAGATCAGCGACAGGTGTCTCAGATGTCTCAACCCGCGACGAAATCTGGGGATTGGGGCTGGGGCCGATCCTGAGGTCTCGCGAGTCTCGCAAGTCTCGCAAGTCTCAGTCTTGATGTGTTTTGAACTCATGTATCTGAAGTTCTGGCCCGAGGTGGTTCGTTCCGGGGTCATGTTTCAATTCGGCGTCAGCGAGGAGGATCCGAGGTGCCGAGAAGTCGCCGACGCTAGTGCTCGACGGTCTTCGCACGCTCACGTGCAGCAAGCTCCGTATCTGCAGTCACATGCACGACAGTTTGCTTCTGATTGCGAGCGACGTGAGCGACGTGAGTAGCAGTGCCGTTACTGCCGTCGCAGCCGATGGAGATCGCAGTGTGACAAGGATAGGGCCGGACCGTGCGCTCGGTTCTCTGGACCCTCGGCGCCAGTCGTCACTCAGTCGCACCGGATACGCTGGGCCTGCAATCGCTCCACCCCGCACGACCACCACACACGCACTGGCCTGCTCAGCAATCCCTGGACACGTCTGGCGTGTCTTGGGTAGCTCTGGCTGAGTAGGAGTCTGATGGAGGCGTCCAGATTTCGAACTTCGGCCACGACGTACCCGTAGTTAAACCTCATTAGTCCAGGAAACCAAGCCCCAACCGAGTAGTCCACAAAAAGTGATAATGCTGGACGAGACATGTGGCAGTATCGTTCATTTGGTAACTCTATTGCGCCCGAGTCCAGACTACCGGTCATCCGGACTGTCACGGAGGCGCTTGCAGGCGCAGGTCCAGCGCATCGACACCCAGCCAGCGCCAGCGCGCCAGTTCCTGCTGGCTGTGTCCGTGACCTCGGCGCAGCAGGCGTCGTGGGCGCAGGCACAAGGTGATCGTTTGGTGTCTGGCCCGGACGCCCCCGCCCAAGACCGAAGTGACCGACATTCTGACCTGGGCGGAGTTGTCGGTCTCGTCCGGCTCGCGCTCCCGCCCGATCTTCCATGTTCACGCTGGAGGCCCAGTCGCCGAGATCTGTGGAGCTGATTCGGTGAATCGGCGAATGATGGCAGAACGCTGAGCATGCCGAGCGAAAGGATGCGACTAATGACGATATGCATGAATGCTGCGAAGCTTGTCGCTGCCTCTCGATTACGCTCTGCATGTGCCGTCCGGCTCGCTCAGACTGTGCCTGTCTCAGTGGCTGGACGTGGCTGGCACCGAAAAGCAAGAGGAAGATGCAGATGAAACCACCCAAAGCCTGAGTTCGGTACCGGCAGGGACGAGGACGCGCGAGGACGTGTGCAGAATATGCGGAAGGGACGAGGACGTGTTGAAAGGGTGTGCTCGCACCCGGCTTCAGTGGCCAGAACTAATCCTCTGTCTGGGTCGATCGCTTGCTCCCAAGGCGCTGGGACATTGCTCTGCCTTCCCGGTGCTCTGGTCCTCGATGCCGGGACTCTGGGGGCGAGTGTTCCTGGCTGAAGTTGAGTGCCGGCCGTGTCTGCAACGTCTTCAGAAGTACGGAGGATGCTTCGAGTGGGTCCAAAGGTCATTGCTGGAGGTGCAGTGCATTTTGAGTCATCGCCGAAGTCCGCAGCGCCCTCTACAGGTCCGCGCTACGTGCTCGGACCTCCCACTCCACCGGCGCCAGCAATCCAGATTGTCCCTGCCGCATGTGGAATGCACACAAAGTCGCCTGATGTCTGGCGGAAGGTTGGATGGACGGGGAAACCGCCACTCCCAGTAGCAACACGTCCGCGCGCATGTGGTCGTGTGGCTCTATCAAAGTCATGTTGACATTCGGTTGCGCAGACATATGTGATGGATGCGGTTGAAGTCTGAGATGCTCTGAGTGCGGAAGCGGGTAGAACACACACCCCACAGACGTACATACAGTGTGCGTCGCCCTCACGCTCGGTTCCAGCGCAGTGGCGATGACCGCAGTGCCGATTCTGCATTCAGCACGGACACAGCACACCAGATCCTCTTGCCCCGCACCAAGATCACCCCTGGCAGGCTCTTCACTCCAGCGTGCCTCCATCTGTCGCAGGCTCTTACTCGCCCTCCTAACTGCAACATCGGGTTCGCTTCTGCCCCCCCTCGACCCCCCTCCAGGTGTTCCTCACAGTCAGACCTCCACCGAGTCAATCGTAAGATAGATACAGTAGAGATAGGCAGCGCGGATACATCAAAGTGGTCACTCCGTGACAGAGGTGATCACTGTAAACAGATGCAGCTTCCATGGCCCCGTCGGAGGACTCTGATCGGCGCCCTTCCACAACAGCTAACACACACCCAGCATCATGATCTTCTGTGTCTTCTCCTCCTGTCTTGTTCTTCCGTTTTTCACCCTTCCTGTCCCGGCGACACCAGCAGCGTTGTACTCGGTCCCATACCACACACAGATTGTAGCGACTCTTCTTTCTATTCTTCACCGAACGACCGAACGACCCCCTAGGCAGACGCCACCACTCCGGCGCACACACCTCCTCGTCCCTACGGACTGCCGGCTCCTCGCGGCAAGCGCAACACTCAGACCAAGTGCCCCTACCTGGCCCCGGCCCAGGTATTGCGACCGGCGGCGACTGCACGAGACGGACCAAGGCTGACCGCTGACGGCTGACGGCTGGCGGGTGAGCAGGCGTGGCGACTATGTCGATGTCACGGCACCGAGCCCCTCACGTCTCTATCCGTGCAGTCTGTTCGCCCATACGTTCCACGCCTGCAACGCAGCAGCGCCGGCCCGCTACCGCTCGCCCTTCAGCCGTTGTCTTCTGGTCCCTGCCCCTCCTCGCACGAGTGCAAGGGCGAGTTAGTCACACCCTCGTCCCCTGCTCCACCTCTACTCTGCCCCGAGACCAGGTGCTGCGCCTGCGCCTGCGCCCTCTCGTCCAAGATCATCGCTGGAAGCCGATTCGCGGCCGTTTCTCCATCCCTCCACCTCACGCCCGGTGATCTTTCCGTTTCTGTGACCCAGATCCTCCTGTCCCAGCTGTCCACTGTCTGCTGTCATCGACCAACTGTCTACTACCCCCGACTCGACTGCCTACTGTCCACTGCCTCCGTCTGCGACCCGCCTCAGCCCACGACTTCGGTACGACCTGTGACGAGATCACGACTTCAACAAAGAAAAGTTTGCGTCGCACGAGGAGTTGGCCAGACGAACGCATCTCATCCTCTCGAGTAAGGCCGCACGGCTAACTGGCTGTGTGTGGGTGTGACTGAACTTTGCGTGTGTGTCGTGTGTCCAGGTGGTTGTGTTAGTGCGCTCGTGCGTGTGTTTGCCGCACCTCACCAACCCCCACCACCCCTGCTGTCTGGTCCCCTGACAGCCACCGTACACCTCGGCACACCACTGTAACTCTGTGCGTCTTGGAGATAAAAGAAATCGAGGAAGCGCCGAACGAGATCCGGTCAGGTGCGAAGCCGCCAGACCACCAGACGGCCAGACCGCCAGACCGCCAGAGAAGAAGCGAAGAAGCCGACCTGACACCCGAACACCTGAGCGCACGAGCACCACACCCGCACGACCCCTCCGGTTCCTCCGCCAAACCGCTTGTCTGTGGACTTGTCTTCCCTGTCTCCTGCTAGCCCTACTCCCATCACTCCCCCTCTGCTTCGCCGGTGCAAAGTACAGACTGTGAGCGAGCACGTCCTCGCCCATCTCGCCCATCGCATCTCGCACGCTCACCCTCTCCGGTCCGAGTTCCATTCCGCGTCCCTTCGTTCGTTCCTCCTTCCCTCGACGCCATACACACCGCACCACCACCCACACCCTCCGTCTAGAACACGCCTCGCACACCACACGACAAGCACACACCAGGCCCAAAGACTTGCTCCAAATCAGAACCCCCTTAGCCGGCGGCGTTCCGTCCCAGGGCTGGCAGGGCTGGCGAGTGTGCGTCCGTGTCTTCCGGAACAGCCAACACGCACGATACACGCGCTCCTGCGCTGTGTGCCGAGGCTGCACCGGGGCTTGCTTTGCGCTCGTGCTCGATCGGGTGTGGAGCGTGTGTGCGGTGTGTAGCCTGTTGGTCCGTGGTTTGTGTGTTGTTGCGAAAGCCAACGTGAGTTGGAGTGAAAGGTGATGAACAACATTTGTTGACGTTTGACACAGCTCTGGACGATCTCCACTTCAGCTTGACATCCCGTCACCCGATCTGATTGACGCTCTCTGATACGTCACTCGAACCCCTCGGCCCTCGGCATCGGCGCAACGCGACAGTCGGACAGGGAGTAACTTCCGCAAATAGCATAGGACATAAGCAGCATACCTCGACACGCATAAGCATTAAGCATAGGATTGTGAGTTAGTGTCGTGTGCCCCCCTCCGAGTGCTCCGAGAGTGTGTAAGCAGTGTGCACCTGGTTGGCTGGATGCTTGGGGTGGCTCTTGGTGGATTCCAGGCCTGGCTGGGCTGGGTGGTGTGTGTTTCAATGACGGGCGACGGCCCCGGGGAGTGAGGCCTCGTGCTCGTGTGCTTGCGGTGTGTGTGTGTGCTGCGGCCTGGGTGTATGCCGCGTGCCCCGCGCTCGCCACCCACACGCACACAAGGACGCCCCTCAGCCATGCGTGCGCCATCGCTGGGCCGCGCCGTTTGCTTGCACGCTGCCGCTCTGCCTGTCCATCAGCCCGTCCCACCCACCTGCCATCTGCCTTCCCTCCGTCCCACTCTTATCTTGTCCTCCATCTCTTTCTCCATCCTCTTCATCCTCTCCATCTTGTTCTTTGTCACGACCTCTTCCACGACCATCCTTCTCCTCTTGCGTTCCGACACACCAACCCTCCACCCAACATCCTGTGAGCCATCCATCTCCCCTCTGAAACACCCACCTTGCAAGCCCGTTCCTCAGCCGTTCCTCGACCGCCTTCCTCTTTGTTCATCTGCTACGCCTCTGGCTACAACCACAACCACCGACGACTCGTCCAGGAATCCCAGGAATGAGAACTACGTCTCATCTTCCTGTGGCCGTATTGTCCACCCCTGTCCACCAACCAGTCGCCGGCCTCGACTGCGGCCAAGCCACCATCAATAAGCACCACGGGCGCAACTTCGCACTCGTGCTACGCGCGCACGCTCACCAATACCGCCGACAAACGCACGAGCTCTCGCCCTTCCCATCAGTCACCACCCGTGCCTTGCTCATCCTTGTCCGATTTTTCTTTCTTCCTCGTCCATCCACTGTCCACCCTTGTCCCTCACTGGTCCACTTCCATTCCCACCCGAACTCACCTCATATACCCCAGCCGTTGTGATCGTCGCTCACTTTTTCCAGCGCTTCCTCATCGCCTGTCTCACGATTCCCCTAACGACCTTCCTCCCCTCAGACTTACCCTACCTCCATCGGTCTTCCTTCACCCTCCCCTCACGCCTTCCTCAACAGACAGCTCCGGCAGGTTAGTCACATAGTCAACGTCCAACGTCACAAGTCACAAGTCAGTCATTCGTTAACACACGTTCGCAGTCGTCCGTCTACATCCGTCCAACGTCCACCCAAATCTCTTGGCCCCAAGTAGATCACAGCTGAACGACTCTTCGAACGAACCTAACGGTGAGTGAAGAATGAGACGTTGCCGATCTTGTCAATATGCCGATCCGCGGGCCGTTCCCCATTTGATGTCGGACCGGTTGGGGCCGAAGCGTCTTCTGTCTTCCTCGGCAGTCATCGGTCTATCCCCTTGGTGCGCCTGGTTGCTGTGCTGTCGGTTGCCGTCTTGTTCATCTGTTGTTCGCACGACGGCCGGACCTCCGAGAATGAATGCGAGGCTTTCGGCGACCGTCGATGCCGGATCGACTCAGCAGCTGCGAGGAGGTACCATTTATGACCACTTGAATGTGCTTGAGCGGTCACATATGGGGCCATGACACAATGTTGATGGTATATGGTGGGCTTGAAGGCATGCCCGCGCCAGTAGCCTTGATGTTGTTATCTTGCTGAGGTGTGAACTGTACACCGCTGCGGGAGCACATTCCGTGCCCCAATTGCCCTCCCTTGACAAGGTATCTTGGATGCAGCGAAAGCGAACGCAGGGTTCAGCAGTTCGCAGCTCCCTCCCTGCCTGAGGCAGGTGGTGTCCGAGGTGGACGCGTCGTGAATTCGACGACCAGCCCTCAGTTGTAGGGGTGCCAGGCGCGGCCTCGTGGATCGTGGAGCATAACCTGACGCTAACAACCGCAGATTGCGCACGCCCGAGTCTGGTCGATTACGGCGAATTTGGCCGGCGCACGATCTTGTCGCCGCCGTCTTCGTCCACCTGTGAGTGTGCTTAGCCCGGCTTAAGGCACCCTGTTCATCGCTCCCCCTCCTTCCTTCCTTCCTTCCATCCAGGTGACGGTCACCCTGGCCGGAGCCGGTGATCTATTATGGAGCAGGGTTAGTGCGACGCGTGTGGGGAATGTTCCTAGGTGCGAGCATCAAGGATCGAGGAACCACGGATTCTGCGAATTCTCTCTCATCCACGACCAGAATTCTGCATTGCTCGCGCCAGTTTTCGTGATCAGTCGGAGTTTTCCAAACGAAAACTCGGTGCCGCCTGAACGAGTTTTCGAGAGTCTCGGTGGGAGTTTTCAGTTGCCGACTGTGAATTCTGGAAAACCTGCTTCCCTGGATTTCCCCGACCTTGATCCCTCGCACCCTGGGTACGTTCTCAGCGGTGTCAAGCAGGGCAGAGCAGAGGAAGTGGGCTTGCGTCATGTGTCGTCCAGGTCGCGGTGCCGGCAGCACCTGCGCTTGGCTGTGATGACCTCTGTCTGTGCATGCTGTCCTGGCCAAAACCCGACCCAGAACCCTGGGCTGCCGCACGACCACCGGGCGGGTCCAAGCCTCGCGGCACCACGGCACCACTCCCTGGCTCTCAGGCGTGACAGGCAGTTTCATCGCGCTAAGCCAGCCCTACCACCCACCCCCTATGGCGTTGTTGCGCTGCACCCCGCGTCCCCTGGACCACTGCGCATCCTATTGCGAAACGGGTTCCCGCCCACAGCGGGCTGGTTCGCCCTGGTTCGCACCTCTGGCACCTCTGCCTTGCTGCTACCTGCCTTTAAATATACTCCAGCGCTCTTCTGTCCCCTCGTCCTCCCACACGTACGGCTCGTCCACTACTCCTCCTTGAAAGACCGTGCTTCGTGAACATCTTGCAGACAAGCCCAACTGCTCTTGACGCGACTCGAGCGTTTCCAACTCGCATGTCTTGCTCATAAGCTGCGCTCGTCTGCTGTTCATTAAGTCCACGGTCTCGACGACCCACGGCTCTTTCCCTCCCTTCCCCCTCCCCCTCCCTTCTCCTTCAACCCCCCACTCTTTCTCTGTCTTGTCTCTCTATCGACCGCGACCTGGCTCTTGTCCCAACTTCATTCTCTACACCCTCTCTTTCTTACGTCTTGACGACAATCGGTCTTGCAATTGATTCGGCAACCTGTGCTTACGATTCCCATCAGCATCTTCCACCACCCCGCCCTCGTGACTCGAATTCGACAGACGCGTGAACATCTTGCACACTATCCGTCTTGTATCTTGTCACGCATCCCGCACCTAACCAACTCACGCTTGGTTTAGTGCTCTCACCACCCAAGGGCATCAGCAAGATCCACCATCTCACGTGAACATCGCCTCCTCCCTTCTCCCACACCGCCATGCCTCCCGCCCCTCCCGCCAAGTTCGCTCGCACCTCTATGGAGGGATGGAGCCGCAAGCGTTCGGTCTCGCCTAACGCTCGCGCCGCTCGTGTCTCTCCGTACAAGAAGAATCCAGCGCCTTCGTCGTCGTCATCATCATCATCATCTACGGCATCCTCGTCCACCGCCCCGTTGCAGTCCCACCTCGGGCTCGAGACCTTCGTGCCTCGCCGCTCGGACGACGGTTACTACTACGAGGATGAGTATCGTGATGAGCACATTGCGTACCTTCTCAAGATGGAGGTGAGTGCCACTGATCGACATGGATCAAACACCCCGCGCATGGATGGGCTGACATCATCCGTAGAACGCGACGCTTCCCCAGCCGGAACTCATGGGAACCCAACCCGAGGTGCAGTGGCGTATGCGACCATACCTCATCGACTTCCTAGTCGAGCTTCACAACCAGTGGCACCTCGAGTCGGAGTGCCTCTACCTCGCCATCAACATCGTCGACCGTTATGTGTCGCGACGTGTGGTCTTCAAGAAGCACTACCAGCTCGTTGGATGCGCTGCTCTGTGGATCGCCGCCAAGTTTGAGGACAGCAAGGACCGCGTTCCGCTGGTCCGCGAGTTCTACGACATGTGCTGCAACTCATACGAGCCGTCCGCCTTCATCCAGATGGAGGGTCACATCCTGACCACCATCGGATGGGTCATTGGCCACCCGACGGCCGTGTCCTGGCTCCGTCTCCACCTCACGCACTCGAACTCGCAGCTGAACGAGCACCCCCGGGTAGCGGCTGCCGCTCGCTTCATCTGCGAGTTTGCGCTGTACCAGCAGGAGTTCATCGGCATCCGCCCGTCGATCCTTGCTTGGGGCTCGCTCACTCTCGCTCGCTTCATCTGCGGCAGGCAGCGCCGATCGGCACCTCATGAGCTCCTGGAGCCGTCAGAGCCTCAGGCGATCCGCATCGCTCAGGCCCTGGACCGCATTCTCCACGAGAACCTGGAGGGTATGTCTGACGTCCTCGTCAACAAGTATACGCGCGAGCGTTACCACATGTGCGCCGAGTTTGTCCGCGAGTTCTACCTGTCCGGCCGTCGGTATTCGTGCGCCGTCGACATCCGCCGTTCGCAGCCCCTGCTGCACGTCCCGTCGACGCCCGGTCTCTCGCCCCCGTCTTGGTCGTCTCGACGATCATCGGCTCTCACCAACAGCCCGGGAAGCCGAAGCTCGCACGACGCGTCTTCTGACTCGGGCGACGAGGGCAGCGTTCCCGTTACGCCGTCAAGTGAGCACCCGCTCACGTCGACCATGGACCGATACGTTGTCGCCGCCAAGGAGAACATTGCTCCGTCAGCAGTCAAGCTGTCGAAGCAGGTCCCCGCCGCGCCGCCGACGCCAACGTCCTACGAGCGTACCGGACCGCCAACGCAGCCCATCCCGGCTCCGTTACGCGCCGACGCCCGTCGCTCGCGCGACTGATTCAACCCCCTCAAAAGCGTCGTTTCAGTGCGCACATACCCCTCCCACAGTACCTCCGACACTCCTAGCAATTTCATCATACCACCTCAAGCATGTTCAATATTCAACCTCACAGCATTGCACTACCGCATTTCATGGAGTCGTCCCGAAAGCTCGCAATATGAACGCCAGCCTCCCTCGAGACGGTCTCTCGTCAATCCGTCAACTTATATTTGCCTCGCATACAAGCAGCAGCCGCCGTTTAACATGTACACAAGAGCCTCCTCCGCAAATTTCTGGAACATTTTCTTTCCGTGTCTGTCCGACCTTCTTCTTTGATTGGTGTTGCGCACGGGGAATACCACAACCGTCGTCATTATAAAATTGAACCTCGCATTCGACTTCAACTACGGCCTTTCGCACCCCCGTTGGACGCGCCCACCCTACTCCACGGGCGGGCCCGGTTGACACATTCACTCTCTCTTCGGGTCGCTTGTCGTCGGATGCGTTTTTCAGATAGAGATACCACCCTTGGCTTTTTTACTTTGGATGTATCATGCAGTTGAAAGAAGTTACCCAACCAGAGAAGCAGCAGCAACAGGATTAACAATGCCATTTGTGATTGAAGGCGCCAGCGGCGGCGCTGGTGGGGAAGTGGTTGGGGCGGCGGCTTTGTGGAGTCGCGGGACGCAGTGCAGTGCATCTGTCGGATGTTGGGACTGAGTAGTCACGGTGGTGCGCGGTGGCTACGGTGACGCATGGCGGCGTGGCTGCATGGCGTAGTTGAGCTGGGGACGCAAGAGGTCAAGAGTGGGTCGCGTCGTGCAAAAAGGTCAGGCGCGAAAGGCGATGCGGGCTGAGGGCATTGGACCAGAGGCCCAGGAGTTGACCAGGCAGTGATCAGGACAGACTCAGGGGCTGTGGGCGCGGTTGTTGCTTGCACCACCCATACTACCGTTGACGATGGTGCCTTAGGTGGGCAGGGCATGCTAGGCGGCTTAGGGAAGGTGCAGCAGGCCCATGCAGGGTTCGGTGAGCGATTGATGCGATTGTGTGCGCCACCGACGTACATTGGATCCTGCATGGCTTGCAGCTTCCTGAGGTCCTGGCTTTCCGAACAAGTGTCGGTGATACCGCGTGTGATCCAGGCTGGGCAAGGCTGGCCATGGCTGGTCGTTTTCTCGCAGGACCACGGAAAGCACAGGGCCAACCCGGCGCCGGCCAAGGGCCAGCAAGGGTGAGCGATAATGAAGTGAATGCCATCAACTGGCATGGCTGCTATGGCTGGGTGGCCAATGTATCGGCAGATTCATAAGGGTGGCGCAGACCACGGCGACTGGGACGGATAGTACGAATAACCCACACTGTGGGAGCGGCTGCGGCTACTCTATAGCCTAGGAGCATGCCAAATTCTGAATAGCAACGGCGGGCGCTCGGCGAGGCTGGCAAGCAGCCTATAGCAATCCACAGCTGACCACCAGCATACCAGTGGCCACACATGGGCGCCTGATTTTCTGTAGGAAGATCAAAAAGGTCATCAATGGGCTTATGGGCGGCGTGGCGTTTGGCTATGAGATGTGAGATCGAGATCGGAATCGGGTTTCGATCTCTACGACAGCGGACCAGCGGACTGTGGACCGCTATGGGCCGAAACCGAATGCACGAATGCACACGCTATGCGCCGATGCGCAGACGGAGAGGCTTGGCGGACAGCATGTGGTGCATAGCGCTGGTATTCAAGGACGGATCGACTCGTGAACGCGTGAACGAGTGAATAGACCATGGGCGACTGAGTAAAGGGACAAACGGACCGTAGTGGGTGGCTGTGGCGCGCGGCGAGCACGGCTGACCCGAGGTAGGCCAGGTAGGATGAGGGTAGGGGGGATGACTCAGTAGTCCGGCGTAAGGTGTAGGAGGGGGTGGATCGTGTGTGATTTTTAACTTGAGGTCGAGCTACGCGAGCTACACCCCTCCCCGACTCGTGTAAGGGTCCAAAGACGACGTGCCTGCTTTTACTTGCAGAGGTCACCGGTCTGGTCTTTCTGGTCACGGGTCGTCGCCGTCGCTATGCTGACACGCGCATGCCCGTGCTCTGGTGACTCTTGTCCCAGTCTGGAGCAAGCGACGCACATACGCAGGCCCAAAGCCCCCCTCTGCAGAGATGCCCAGGCACGTTACTCAGGGCACGCCGCTCCCAGCGTCGCTTCCCCCAGGAACGGTCGTGCCTGATCCAAGGTGGAGCCGGAGTCCCGGATCGCTTGACCTGGATCCGCGGCGTACTTCATCCGCTACACCCGGGACAGGTCACGTGAAAAATGTCTCTGTGAGGCCACGAGAGAATCGTGCGTTTCTCACGCGTCGAGCCAAGACCTTTGGTCAGCGGGAGTATAATCGAAGAGCTGACTCACGCCGGTGGCGACACTCGGACTTCGCGCAGTCTCCGGCGTCTTCCAGCCGGTATTTGCCTCCGCTTTCGGCGCTCGAAGTCTGCCGACATGGCGTCCTTTGCTTCGGCGAGCTGAGCCGCGTCCCTGTCGAGAAAAGTACACACTCACACTCGCTGCCTCCCAGCTTCCATAACTCAGCAGCAGGTTTGTCTCCTCCTCATTGATTACTACTGACGAAAGATGTCGCTCCGACCGACCCAGGCCGGAATAGACGTCCTGCGCCGGGCGCTTCGCCCGCGTTGCGGGCTCGCCGGGCCCGCTGCACCCCTCTTCCGTTCATCAGCACGCTCCTTTGCGACGACGAGTTCGCGCCACTGGCTCTTCAGCAAGAAGAAGGATGAGCAGACGCCCGCCGCCGCCCCTGCGAACCAGGGTCTCAGCGCCGACGCCGTCGACCACGACGTTCCCCCGACACAGTTTCAGGAGAAGATCGCCGGTCTCGAGACCCGCGCTCTCGAGAGCCGCGACTCGGACGACCCCCAGCCCCAGATCGAGCTTATGGAGGCGCTCCGGGACGGGAACGAGTCGAACGGCCTGATCCGGTACTACGAGCAGGTCGCGCTCACGCCCGGCGAGCACTTCTCCCCCGCGCTGCTCAAGAGCGACGAGGCGTTTGAGCTCTACTCGCACGCTCTTGCCACCACCGGCCACCTCGGCGAGCTATCCTCCGCCGTTCGCAAGCGTGACCAGTGCTTGAAGAACGAGGGGCTCCAGCACGACGGTTCCCACTCGTCGTCTTCAGCTGCTCAGCCTACTTCCCCGGCTCCCGCTGCTGCTGCCGAGACCTCTGCCACGGCTTCTTCGACACCGACTCCGGCTCCCGTTTCCGACTCTGCCTCTACTTCTGCCCCTGCTTCCGCCACCGCTACCGCCACCGATGCTCCCGCCTCGACTACTTCGAGCCCTGTTTCGATCCTGACCAACGCCGCCCAGCGTCTGACTGGCACCGCCCAACCTGCCCAGCAGGCGACGTCCACCGACAAGTCGAACGCCGGCACGCCGCTGAACCCGATTCATGTTCAGATTGCTGCCGCAACGCCCGCCCACAGCATGTGGCGCGGTATCAGGTGGCTGCTCGGTCTGCTCTTCTGGTCCTTCCTCGCCCTCACCGTCTTCTCGATGTTCATGGAGAACGCCGGTCTCATGAAGGCTGGTCCCGGCCCCGCCGAGTTCCAGCCCGAGGAGGGCAAGACGGTCAAGTTCACCGACGTCAAGGGCTGCGAGGAGGCCAAGCAGGAAGTGCAGGAGATTGTCGAGTTCCTCCGCAACCCCGAGAAGTTCTCCAAGCTCGGCGGCAAGCTCCCCAAGGGTGTCCTCCTCACCGGCCCGCCTGGTACTGGTAAGACGCTCCTTGCGCGTGCCATCGCTGGTGAGGCCGAGGTTCCGTTCTTCTTCGCCTCCGGATCTGCCTTTGACGAGATGTTCGTCGGTGTCGGTGCCAAGCGTGTGCGCGAGCTGTTCAAGGCTGCGCGCGCCAAGGCCCCCGCTATCGTGTTCATTGACGAGCTCGACGCCATGGGCGGCAAGCGCTCGGCCCGCGACCAGCAGCACATGAAGCAGACGCTGAACCAGCTCCTGGTTGAGCTGGACGGTTTCGACGAGTCGGACGGCATCATTGTTGTTGCGGCCACCAACTTCCCCCGTTCGCTCGACAAGGCTCTGACCCGTCCCGGCCGATTCGACCGCCACGTCGCCGTCCCTCTCCCCGACGTGCGTGGCCGCATCGAGATCCTGAAGCACCACATGCAGAAGATCCAGTACTCGCCCGAGATCGACCCCAAGGTGATTGCGCGCGGCACGCCCGGCATGAGCGGCGCCGACCTGCACAACCTCTGCAACCAGGCTGCGATCAAGGCGTCGCGCGACGGCTCGAACGCCGTCACGCTCAAGGATTTTGAATGGGCCAAGGACCGCATCATGATGGGCGCGGAGCGCAAGTCGACCTTCATCCCTGAGGACGCGCGTCTCATGACGGCGTACCACGAGGGCGGCCACGCGCTTGCCGCGCTGTACACCCCCGGCGCCGACCCGCTGCACAAGGTCACGATCATGCCGCGCGGCCACGCGCTCGGTCTCACCTTCCTCCTCCCCGAGGCGGACAAGTACTCGACCACGAAGAAGGAGTACCGCGCCAAGCTTGACGTTGCCATGGGCGGCCGCGCGGCCGAGGAGCTGATCTACGGCCCCGACGAGGTCACCTCGGGCTGTTCGTCTGACCTGCGCAACGCATTCTACTGGGCGGACAACATGGTGCGACTCTGGGGCATGGGCGGTGACAAGGTCGGCCTCGGTATACAGGAGCACGGCAAGATGAGCGGGCAGAAGCGCGTCGCGGTCGAGCAAGAAGTAGACAACATGCTGAACGCGTCCATGAAGCGAGTCCAGCATCTCCTGGCCGGACACGAGGAGGAGCTGCACCGTCTCGCAAAGGCGCTGGTCGAGTACGAAGAGCTGAGCGGCAAAGAGGTGGTGAAGGTCATCCGCGGGGAGAAGCTGAACCGCCCCCCGCCCAACCGCGGCCCGAGGCTGCAGAGCGCCAACGAGAAGAGGCGCTCGATCCACAAGCCTCTCCGGTTCCCGAAACCGGCGGGCGAGCAGCCCAAGCCCGAGGGAAGCACGCCCGAGGGCGAGATCAAGCCCGACCCCATCCTGCCCCAGCCCACGCCGGAGGCTGCGCCAAGGGTCGGCGAGTAGATAGAAAGACAAGTTTGATAGAAGTCAGGCGTAGATCCAACCATTCTCAATCTGCATTGCATATATTCTCAGCACAAGTGAACACATTATATCTCTTCCATTCCATTACGTTACCGCCGATTCCGTTACGCCTTTCCAGCGCAATTAGACAGTGTTCAAGTGTTTCTCGACCCAGCCCGCGTGGCTCTTCACGCCCACATTCGCAACGTACGTATTCTTCACGATGCCGTTATCGACAATCACCGTCTTGCGCGTCGTCGCCAGTCCGAGCAAGGCGGAGTGGACGCCGTACTCCTTCCCAATCCTTCCCCCGGGGTCGGAGAGGAAAACCATGCCCGGCGGCAATTTGAGCTTTTGCGCCCAATCATGTAACTTCTCGGGACGGTCCTTCGAGATACCCACGAGTGTGACTGATGCCACTGATGAAGAGGGAGACGTAGGGGAGGTGGAGAAGGGGTTGGTCGGGTCCGAAGCTGTGGGGAAGGAGGCGGCGGGGTCCAGCGTCGGGTCTGGGACTGGGTCGAGCGGGTCGACGGGGTCGACGGGCTCGGCGGAGAAGTCGGGGGAGGGGTAGCTGTGGTTGGGAGCTATGGAGGCGAGTTCGGCGAGGGGGGAGTCACGGATTGAGCACATTTCGGCGGTACAGCCTGAAGTGTACGCGGCGGGGAACTGGGGTCAGCGCGAGGTCTACGTTGCAAGCGGTGGTGGTCAGTGGTGGAGATAGCGGCAGAGCAGCGAGCACCGGGGCAGTCTCGGAGTCCAGATTCAGCCAAACGACGCCCCACCCGGCAAGTCTGGTAGGGGTGCCATATCAACAGCAGTCCTAGCCTTAGACCAGTTTCAACATGAATCGATAAGGAGCGCAGAGAGCGGTGAGCGCCTGCGGCTATCGGGGCAAAGGACGGCGGCCATCGCATCGAACTCCTCAGATTACAGCAGCACATCGGTTCTCAAAATCGAGAAAACCACACCAAACTGACCAGATCTCGCGAGCCCATCATCAGAAAACCCAGCAGGTCCTGCCCGATGCCCATGTCTCGGACGTCGCTCCGACGACTGTGACGAGTATAGCCACACCGAACGTCTCGATATGGCGACTACAGGCAATCTGATAGGAGCCAAGATTAGGGAGAATGAGCAGTAGAGGCGTTTGCTGGGCGGTGATCTGGAGACGACCGCGAGGAACGCGAGGAACACGAGGAACGAGCCCTGGCCCGTCCTGGTCTGGCCCTCCTTTGACACTCGGTATGGTCGCTTCAACCGGACACCTCGCCGGGGACCTCGCCGATATCTCAGATTTCGCGGTGACACTTCCTCCCGTTCGTCTGAGATCTCAGAAGATCTCGAGTCGCTGCCGTCACTGGATGGGCACGAGCGTGTGGCCGCGTGCACGACCCGTCTTGGAGTGGTCGGTTCACGGACGGTAATGGCCCAGGTGTCTGAGGTCACGGAGCAGCCAATATCCGTCAAAATTCCACCAATCTCGTCTTTCCGCCGGCGACAAGAAATGAATCTCGAGTACCGAGGGAATGGATGAATGTCGGATGAAACTGTTCCCCTGTCGCCCTCCGATACGCTAGTTGGGCAGTTCAGGCTCACTCCGCGTCCGAAATGGCGGCGCAGGAGGGGGCTGTGCCACTCCCGCGCTGGGAACAATGTCGGTGATGAAAATAGCCAAGGAGGGACGATAGCTGTCACCGAAGGACTGAAAGCCGTGACCGACGTTAAGATCCCTGCCGAAGTCCCGCGGCCACAATGGAGCGACCCGCAGCGATCAATCGACATGTCTCCCCTTCCCTTGACTTCTCGAGGGACTGCTTCTGCTTCCGGAAGGATTTCGAGGATTCCCAAGAACATGGACGAGAAAAGTGAGGGCGAGGGTTGCAGCTCCGCAACACTTCTAATTGCGAGATCAGGAATGATCAGGAATGGAGAGGGCGGCAAGTGGGCTCTCAATCATGGCGGCAGGAAGTGGCAGAAGCTGGGGGCTCGCGAGGATCGCGATAATTGTAGGCTCCACAGAGCCTGACCAGCCTGACCTACGTTGAGGGAGGGTATGAAGACATCGAGAACCGAACGACAACGCGCGCAACATTGTAGGATACGGTGATCTTGAAGACCCCGCGACGCCACCAGTCACACACCCCACGCTGCCGAGTTTGCCGACCCACTCCGATCTTCCGGGCAAGGGTCGGCCAGGACGCGTCGTGGAGACTGGGGTCATGACGTTGTTGATGGTCGCGCGTATCGACGACAATTGAGAGCGCGGGCTTTTCCCAGAACGGCCCTTGTATGCTCAAGAGGCATGCACTCTCTTCCTGCTCCCGATGGCATCGGAGATTAGCTGTGGAGCTCCAGTTCCACGACTTCGCATACCGGGTGGACATCTGACTTGCAGCTGATCGGCATCGAGCGAGGCGTGAGCCCCCGTGGCCGCTTGAACAAAGCTCCGCGAAGAATTGGAAGTTGCTGGGGCCTCGATGCGAGCGCGAAATCCTATCCGCGTCTAAGGAGAAGGTGGCGACCCGAGGTGAGGGTTCACGCTGATACGTGCTCCCGAGCACTCCAACATGCTTCGGCACGAGCTTCGAACTTGCGCGCGGGTCGCGGCGAATCCTCACCGGAAGAATGGAAGCCCTGGCCGCTCGAACGGGTGGGTGAGCTGAACAGGGTGTCCCCGAGGATCCGCGCAGGCGGCGAGGTCTCGACTGACTCAAGCTGACCGCAACGAGCGCGACTGGAAGAGAAGAGGCGACGCGACACTCACGAAGAACAGCACAACTTTCTGCTCATCAGCTTGGGCCTCAGTGGCGAACTCACGCCTACCCGCGGCATCGTCCATTCGTTTCCATTCTGATCGACGAGATGAATGTCCGGGGCCGACTTGCCGACGAGCGGATCCTTCTTCTCGAACATGGTCGTTGAGCAATCAATGTCGTCGCTGTGTCCTGTAACTTCGACTTCTGTGGTATGATCGTGACAGACATTGCATCCTTCTCACAGTCTTCTTATCGACTCTCGACATTTTCCGGTCACGGCAGGTGACGAAGACTCAGCAGCAGTGTATCTGAGTGCGTGTGGTACCTGTCCCTCTGCCGCCTACATGGAGCCGGCTGTCTATCGGAGCCGGCTCTCACCAGTCTCATCCCGGTGGAGAACGGTGGTGGATGAATTGCCCGCTCCAGAACATTTTGTCGCCACTGGCGTCACAGGCAGAAACCTGGAACCATGACGGCACCTGGCGTAGACAGGTGTCCGTGTCCTCCAGCCTTTGCCGCCTCGTAATTCCCAGCAAGCCTAGTCGGCTCTGCGAATTGTCTGAGATCAATGGATCTGTTTGCGTCTGCTTGCACTCGTGCGTATCAGCTCTGCCAGGTGATACGGCCGCAACCTTGCCATGGGTTAGAGGCATGCTAGTCGCACGAGTGAGGTATGTCGGAATGTGAACTGGTCTCGAGACATTTGCGCTCAGACCTCCGGTTCATCGGACAGACGAAACAGTTAACCACCTTCCCACGACCGTATGAACAGAGCGGAGAGCTCCTCTGCTCCGCAGCCGCCCGATCCGGACGTGAACCTCTTCAATGCTCGTATAGTGTAGGTGGTTATCACCGTTCGTTGTGGAATACATCCGAGCTGACCGCTGTTCGACTCAGCGTGCGAGCACGCGACTCATCAAGAGTTGCCCCTCTTTTATATCGTGTGCTGTGCCCGCGGCGTCGGAACTCCGGCGCGCCCCACTGGCTGACGTGAAGAAGAAGTGGCTCGTATAGTGTAGGTGGTTATCACCGTTCGTTGTGGGTACAACTCCGAGCTGACCGCTGTTCGACTCAGCGTGCGAGCACAGCGACCTGCGAAGGTTGCAACGTTTTTGGCCCGAAGTCGATGAGGTGGAGGGAAGCAGTGTCGGAACTCCGACACGGAGTGAGTGGCTGACGCTAACGTATAATTCTTGGTATGTGTACATGGTGTGGGAGCCGGGTGGGTTCCTGGCATCTGCGCCACATGACTAGCTGTCTCACTCAAGTTGTCTGATCTTGTGTTAGTCTCGGTGTCCTTGGACCGGGCTGACTGCTCCACGCCTCTATAATGGGGTTACATCTATAAGTACACGGTTGCTACACTAATCATTTGATCTGCAACAGGAAGCCCCTAGCCTCCCGTACGCTGAAGAGCCAGACGGGTCCCCCAGTGGCAGACGAGTGTTCGCGGACGGCATCGCGCACCTGGTCCGCGTACCGTCGCTCACTGGTCGGCAGCTGAGGGTGCGTGATGGCGCGCCATGCCTCGTCGTCACGCACCCACGCAGTGTCAAGCGTCATCGCGCTGAGCATCTCGGCACTCAGGTCCACGCCAATCACTGGCAGTGAGCTCTTGACGTTAACAGCAAAGTCAGCAGCCTTGTCGTAGTATACCGCCTTCGTCACGTGTCGGTGCTTCCGCACTGGTTTGCCCTTGACGGGACGCGACGTCAGCGGCTCAGGAGGCAGAACGAGCTTGATCTCCGCATCGGGCTTCGATGCCGCCTCGACAGGCGTCTTCGACAAAACATCCTTCTGGTTCAGAGGCAGGCCATCGGCATATGAGGAGTCGATGCGTCGCTGCTCCGTGATTGCGTTCCGCAGGTAGTCGGAAAGTTCGCTAACGGCGACTGCTGTTAGCTAATGGCGGGTGAAAATCTACTCACCCTCCTCTTCGGACCGGCCACCCAACGTGCGAATCACCTTGACCGTCGGTCGTGCTCGTGCGATGACAAGATACCTGCTATCAGTTGACGCTCTCGGTTAGTCAACTCACAGGATGTTCTGCTCCTTGCACTCTTCTATGACCTCGTCTTGCGATCGCCCATCGTCGTACTGCAGGTCGGCGCGGATGCCTGCCTTCCACAGTTCACCGACAAGGGCAAGGCGCGCCTCGATGTCGACTCCGGGGAATGTCGCGACGTACACGTCACATCGCTGAGAGTTAGCGCAGGAAAAGCTGAAGAACCCACCGCAGGCGACCACAAGCCGAACGAACGCTCGTCCTCACGGTTCTTCGTCATCAGGCGGTGTGATACCAAACTCTCCTGCTTGCGCACGGTGCGCGTCAGGTTGTCGACCGCAATCGACATGCCCGCGCCGTACACCTTGAGGCTCTGACGCGCCGGCTCCTTGAAGTGCTCGAGCAGCGAGTCATACCGTCCACCGAAAGCGAGCACATCACCGTGCTTGCCCCGCTTCACGAGCTCGAACATGAACCCGCCGCGGAAGTACTCGGCGTGCTTTGCCATGGTCGGGCGGAACAGAATCTTGCGCGTTATGCCAGTTGCGCGAGCAAACTTGATTATCGTGTTGATCTCGTCCAGCGCTGCTGCCAGTTTACGGCGCGACGACGTGAATGAGTTCTCGACAGTCCTGCGCACCTGCTCATACTCGCCTGGCTGTTAGTTTGGCACATAGTTGATCAAACTCACCAGCACCGCTGATGTTCTGGAGATCTGCGAGTAGCGACTTCGGCAGGCCGGGGATGTTCTGCAGCGTCGAGCGGGCTTCGAAGGAAACACTGGCGGGCGAGCCACGGAACGCCTTCAGCAGCCGCGGGCGGCACTGTGTCGGCACGTCCGCAAGGATCGTCGCGAGGACGCTCTCGTGGCTGACATGGAACTCATAGTCGAACTGCGCTCCGCCACTCGTACCCTGACACTCCGTCACCATCTTGTCGAGCACCTCAAGCAGCTCCGCTTCGGCGACAGACGATCGCAGAGGGGAGACAATGTCGAAGCTGACGTCAGCTAAGCGTTAGCCCTGATCAGCTTACCATAACTCAACAGCTGTACCAGGCTGTCCACCTGCCGGCAGCTCTGCATACCGCCTCCCAACCACGTAGCGCTTGATACGCTCCAGCTGGCGACGAGATGCCGAGCGCGCCATACCGAGGAGGTTGGACCACGGCAGTTGCACGAACTTTCCGTTCTGATCAAGCAGACGCACGGGCTTGAGGTCCGGGAACGCCTTGAGTAGGGTCGTCTCTGGCACAAGCAGTGGGAGGTAATCGTCCACAGCGCCATGGCGTTGGAACAGGTCTACCACGCGCTTGATGACGACGGTGAGCCAGATGTGATGCCCATCATCGTGGTCGTTGTCGTACGTGAAGTCGTCGAGGCGCGTGTCGATGTTGAACTGATGCTTGTGTGACTGGAATAGTGCGTCGACCAGCTCCGGATACTTCTCCGAGCGGGGGTTGGTGATTTCTGGAGCTTGTTAGTAGACGAAGCCACAACAGAGTCGGTGAACGTACCAGTGATGACGTTATCATACAGCTTCTGCTCCTTGTCTGGTGAAGGAACGAGCGGGCCAGCAAGTAGTTGAGCCGCCTGCGGGCGCATAGTCGGATCGTGACGGAGGAGGAGACTGATTATCTCACGCTGCTTCGGCTTCCGATCCACCGGCCACGAAGTCGGGAACGGCACCTCCGGGCCGCGCAACGCCGTCAGAGTCTGCACGCGCTCCATGCCCGTCTTGAACGGGAAGCACATCTCGAAGAAGATGATGCCGAGGGAGTACATGTCGGCCTGGATATCAGTTGACGACGTTAGCAGCGCAACTGACCTTTTCATTGTACGATTTAGACACGAGCACTTCTGGAGCGATGTAGAGGCTCGTGCCGATGTTGGACGTCTTGTCAATGTCGTTCGATGAAGGCATGACGCCGATGCCGTCGGTCGCCGTCGGGTCCGACGTCGACAGACCGAAGTCGGCAATCTTCACATTCCCGTTGGTATCGAGAAGAATGTTGGACGGCTTGAGGTCTGACGTCAGCTCAGATCCACGGACTTCTGAGCTCACCCCGATGCACAATGCCCAGCGACGACATGTGTGCGAGGGCCTGCAGGATCTGTACGAGCAGCCGCCAGCAGCCATCCTCGGCAAGGCCAGCTGTAATCGCTTCGCGAAGAGTTTGCTTATTGTCAGCTAGTGAACAACATTCTTCAGCTCACCTTCTCAACAAACTCCATCTGAATGTACAGGATGCGCTGGAACGAGGCATCGTCTGTCGTCGTGCCGGTGTAGCTCCCGCTTGGTCGGCTGGGAACGGACACAGCCTTCGACCTCGACTTTCCGCGCGCACGCTGGCCGCTCGCCGACGGATCCGGTATCGTTCCATCACTATCATCGCTGTCCGTATCGTCATCGTCGTCATCATCATCATCGTCGTTGCTGTCATCGTCGCTGTCATCGCTGTCGCTGCTGCCAGCCGTGAAGCGGATGCGAGGGAACGACGCACTGCGCGACTGGTCACGGCGCGAGACGGAGAGGTCGTCGAAGTTGACCGCGAAGATGTCTTCCTCTGACGAGACATGCGAAGACGTGGTCGTGCTGGCCGTCATGTCATCGAACATCTGCGGCTCTGGAGGTCCAACTTCCTCGAGCCAGCACGAATAGTATCGGACGATGTACTGGTGGCTGACGCGGGACAAACTGTTGACCTCACGCAGCACACGGTTAACATTGTCCTCCGGTCGCAGCTTGATCTTCTCTGTTTCGTCAGCTGAACATCCCGGTCCCTTGACTGGTGATACTCACTGATAGCATAAGGACGCCCATCGAGCTTGTTGCGCGCCTTGACGACTTCGCCGAATCCGCCCTTGCCCAGGAACTCGACCTCCTCGAAGTCCTGTCGGTATCGCGAGGGGTGCGCGCCAGTAGGCGTCGTGGGGAAGTACTGCGCGAGACCCTTGCCGAACACGGGCGACTTGCCAAGCAGATCGAACTGACTCGCAGAAGGCGTCACAGAGTGGCTGTAGTTGTTGTTCGCTGTGTTGTTCACTGCAGATCAGCTTCCCTCCGATGCGCCTCAAGCTTACGTGGTATCGGCCGTCCTGGTCGGCGGGTTGTCTCCTCTTCTGAACTACGAAGCTTCGTGAGTGCGTCATCAACCGTGAAACGCCTCTTGTGTGACGGGTTCAGGAGGCCGGTCAGCAGCTCCATCATGAACGGAGACACACCACCGGGGGCTGAGAGTTAGCGCATTTCTCTACCACGACTCACCGTGAGCGAGAAGAGTCTGGAGATTTGGATAAATCCAGAGGCAGTTGCGGCCAAACAGCAGCTGCAGAAGGATGAGACCGGCGTACCACACATCGCGCTTGCCGGTGTACGAGTACGGCGAATCGATTTCCTCTGGCGACAGCCTGCACGTCAGGTCAACCCGGATCGAGCCAACTTACCATGACTCGGGGTAGTTATCCTCAACAGACTTCAAGAACGGGTTCGAGCGGTGGTACTCGATAATGCGGCGGGCGTAGCTGGTGCCGGACAGCTTGAGGGTGGCATCGCCGCCCGCACCGGGGCTGACGAGGATGAGGTCGGTGTCCAGTTCTGATATCAGCTACGTACCGGCAATCGAGCTTACGTCTCTGAGTAGCGTGCTGGCGATGCAGGTCCGAGAGTCCGGTGAGCACCTGGGTAATGTAGTCCTGACTATTAGCTTGCCAAGAGGGCGCAAGGAAGCTCACCTTTGCCGTCTCCTCTCCGAATCCTTCCTTCGGCAGCCACGCACGCAGCTTGCCTCCGTCCGGTATCCGCTCGATCACGATCGCAAGACGCTCCCATCCCTTCGGGCTCTTACACCAGTGCACAGCGTAGACCTTAGCTACGTGTGCCGAGTGCACGGACTTGAGCCGGGTCATTTCCGTGACCATGACCTCTATCCGCTTCTTTCCTGGACCAGTGTGGTAGTACTGGCGCGAGAAATCAACAATAAGAACGGTAACAGATGGCGTGCTCGTCTTGACGAAGTCGCGTCCGCTGCGCGCAGGCTCGGCGATGTACGACGTCCACAGCCCTTCTCGCCGGCCGCCGAACAGAGCCCAGTTCGACCAGGATCCCACGTATCCGTCGATCGATATTGGCGCATCAAGCACGAGCTCACGGTCTTCAAGCTCTCCGTCAGCGAGACCAGACAGCTGCTCGTCTCGCTCCCTCTTCTCCTCCGCTTGCTGCACCTTCCTCGCGCGCTCTTCCTTCCTCGAAGCGTCGAGCTGGATACGCTCCTTAAGTAACCGCTCTTGCTCCAGCGCCTGAGCTCGTTTCCGTTCCCGCTCCGCCTCAGCTTGGGCGATCTCGGCCTGTAAGATCAGCAGCTGCTGGCAGGATTCCAGCTTCAACTTACCGCTCGCTGCGCCTCTTCGCGCTGCGCCATCTCCTCCATGAGCGTCGGCTCGGGCTCGCCTGGTTTCGGCAGCGGAATGTGATTCTCGGTGATCCATTCTCGGACAGTGTCGGCAATCTGAGGGTTAGCGGAGGAGAGGGCATACAACTCACGTCAAAGATCATGGGCGCACCAACAAGTGACTTAGCCTTGTCCTGCACGAGTTTCGTGAGGGTCCGCATGTGGCTCGCATTCAGCTTCGTCGGCTCGACCAGCGTCAGCAGCGGGACATGGTCTGGGTATTTCTGGCCGTCAGCTACATCCAAGGGCGAAAGCCGACCTTCACAAAGCGTCCGCGCAGCTTTACGCTGATTCGATCGTCGTGCGTTGCGCGCAGCGACACCTCCCACCAACCGTGTTCGCCTTCTGTGCCCCATGCTGTCTTCTGCGCCGGGATGTCGTGCCAGTCGTCCTGGTCGTCAGCTTCAGACTCACAGCATCCAGCTAGCTGGCGTGAAGGGAAAGTGCGTTGCCGGTGCAGGGTACAGATCGGCGTGCAGGATCCGAAACCGAGCGCGTCCGACCCGAGTGCCCGTGCGGCAGGTTTCCCCTGGCGAGGAAGGCCGTTGACAATCGGCTCGAGCTGAGCTCCGTGCATTCACAGGGGCCAGGAAGTCCGCGCAAGCGTGCAAGAGTGGTTCTCTGGCTCTGCAACGCCGATTCTGATGCTCGGGACCGGAACGCGTCGCCATCGGAGATGCTGGATTCGATGTCATTCCGCAGCGGACGTTATGATCGGGCCGAAATGTCTGCGACGGTCCGGCGAGCTCCGTAACGTACGGCCTGCATGCCCCGATCATTGGAACAGTGACACGGCCCATTTTCATCAGTCGCATATCTAGACTCACCTCAAAGATGGCTCTGAGGGCCTCCAGTTCTTCATCTTGGACGTCCTTGTAGTCGGTCATATCATTTCCTTGCGTCGTGCGGTCGTCGTGCTGGGTTAGGGAACAAGATACGGAGCTGCGCTATGTGTAGTGATGGTGAGGGGGAAGGGGGATAGCGCAGCTCGTCGTCGTGGTGCGTCGCGGTATTAAGACAAGCGGGTTAATGGATAATGGTCAAGAGAGAGAGGGCATATCGATGTTGTTCTAGGGTGACAGTCCTCTATCTCTGGTCAGATGCGTACCTCATGGTCGGACGTCAGGCCCTCAGGCACCACCGTACCGCACACCTGGACCAGATGCCCAGTATGCCCAGCGCAAGTGCGTCAGCCCACGTGACCACACGGCCTTCTCCTGCGATCTCGCAGGGCTGCCCTCCACTTTTCGGGTTCCTCTACGAGTTTGAGTCGGGCAACTGAAAATGACACGGCCAACGATCGACTCGATGCGCGGATAGGGACTTATCATTGGTGCAAGATCCCATCTTGCGAGGAGTCATAATCATCGTCGCACTCTTGCGAGTCATGATATGACCTCGCACCAGGGATGACCGAGCTGCACGACGATGAGTGCTTATGCGCGCTGGACGATGGCCGCTTCGCCCCCAGGCCCCCGTGCGACGTTGCTCCGGGCTACGCCGTGCAACAAGTGCTGCATACTACATTAGGCACTAGAGCTACTGCCACTTCACGATCAGATGCCCCTCGCCCCCGGTCCACTTTGTGCAACGTTGCCACCACCGCCCCCTGCCCCCTGCCCCTCATCACTGCCTTAGGCCTGACCGGAAAGACCGTTGTTCCTTGTTCGCTTCTTGGGGCGAGACTCGGGATCAGCCTGCGGCCTGCGCTTACGACCGGAGAGCCATGCGCTTAACGAGAGCCTAGCGTCGGTTTCTGTGTCGGCGGCATTCTCGGCTTGAGCTGCCAATTCCCTCTCTTCCTCTGGCTGTTGCTCCTCCGTTGTTCTCGTCTCAGCTTGTGCCTGTATCCGCGTGCTTCTTCGGCTTGGGCGTACACCCTTCCACTTCTGTCTGCCTCTTCCCACCTGAGGAAAGGGCGGCGAAGCTCGTGCTGGGGTCTGAGGCTCCTCACTGGCAGGGCCAACAGTCGCGCGTGGAGGCGTCGTGGCTGCAGTTTCGGTTGGGTTGATGGCAGATGCCGAGGGAGTGCTAAGGCCAACCGCGCTACTAGACGGCGAGGTGCTCGAGGTAAGAGCAGGAGTGGCACTCCGTGAGATTTGCTCCTCTGGGCGAGTAGGTGTGATGGGGTTGGAAGATGGAAGTGGAGGTGTCTTACGGGTCGTTGCCTGGCTGGCGACGACGGAAAGTAGGTGTAAGCCTGACTCGGCCGAGGCGATCTCATCGGCAGTGGTGGGTTCGTCAATCGAGGGAAGACTGATCTCCGCTGGGCTGATTGAGTCGGAGGGCTGAGTTGTTGAGGGTGATGTGGTGGCGGTTTGGGTGACTGTCACCTCAGCTGTGGCAGATGAGTCGGAAGTGGATTGAGTGAACGTAGAGGACAGAACGGTGCTCCCACCTGCTTCCTGAGGTGGCGTGCTGGTGCCCTTGGATGTGTTTCGAAGACTCGGCGCAGTCTTACGGACTGCGACCGGTTGGGCAGGTGAGCTTGGCGACGTCTCCGTAATGCGTGCTTGGCGACCGAACCCCTCGAACGTGTTCGTCTCCGAAGGGGTGGGCGTACGGCGAGTGTTGAGTGCCGACTTGATCTGAGACAGCGTGCCGTCCATGCGTCGGAGAACGCTCACTCCGGCCTGGACACTCTGCACGTCGCTCTCAATCGCGTCCAGGCGTTGCAGTTGCCCATCCATCTCGCGGGTCTGCGCCTGCATAGCAACTATGCCTGTGCTGATGACCGCGAGGCGTGTGGCCATTGTGCTGAGAACCGCACCATTGCTCTTGATGGAGGCGAGGTCAAGAGAGATCTTGGCCAGCGCTTGTTGCTGGGAGCGACTGTCAAGACCGGCGGTGATGGACCGAAGCTGTTCGCCAAGCTGGGGTATGGTGGCGCAGCTCGTTGCCACGGTTTGCATAACCACGCCCATGTATTGGCACTTCGCGGCTTGCTGCTCGACCGAGGTGACAGTGCGCTCGCTGCTGTTCTGGATGCCGGCGAGATGCTGCTCCATAAGTCCCAGTCTCCCCATGCTCTTCTTGATGTCTCCAACGCCGATCTCCAAGGCGACGAGCGATCCCTCGACATCCTTGGACGACGAGCGATTCTCCTTCAGGGCGGCGATGGAAGTGTTGACGGTCGCGATTTGCTCCTTGACCTCGCCGAGCGCGTCCTGTATCAATGTAGTGTCCACTTGACTCTGGCGGTCTTGGACGGCTTCGGACACAGAGACCTCGAGCTGTGCAAGCTTGGTGCTGATTTGATCCGTGACACCAGCGACGAAGCGCATCGAGTCCGCGACGCGGCTCTCCTCGAACGCAGCCTTCATCTCGTTGATCGGGCGGACGAGAGCTGCCATCTGACTGTCAGTCCTTGCCAAAGAAACTGAACTTACAGTGCCACCAGGCGGGGCGAAAGTCTGCGGCTGGATACTCTCGATGCTGCTGCGCACAGCGGCTTCGACTGCCTTCTCGCTTGACGAGAGCGCTGCCTTGGTCTTCTCGCACACGAGGTGCGCCGTGATGGCGGGTAGGGACTGGGTTGAGGCGCGCGTTGCCTTCTCCACGGCCTCGGTGACCTGTGCGCCGAGTGCCGCAGTGACCGACTCAGTGATGCTGGCGGCGAGACTGATGCTGAGACTGCTCGCGAGGCCGGCGCTCAGGCTATCGGCCAGGCTTGTGGCGAGAGTCGCTGTCGTGTCCTGCAGAGTAGATGTCACTGCTGTCAGCTTCAGAGTCTGGGGGAGGTAGCTCACTGATTTCGCGCATTTCGTCACGCATCTCCTCCCGCGTTGGCATGGCTCGTAGCCCTGTGCGCAGGTCGTGGTTGCTGTCGCGGATGTGGAGGATCTCGCTATGCAGGCCGCCGACGTCGTGCTCGAGTTCTGGTCGTTAGTTAACGGTAGCGAGCCCCCCAAACTCACGAATCAGCTTGTTGAAGATCTCGACGGTAGCCTTTGAGCTTGTCTTCCTCGGCGCTTGCTGGGGCTGTGACGCGGGCGGCTCGACGGGGGTATACGTTCGCCTGACGGGCTGAGATGGTGGCGGTGTCGGCTCGACCGTGTACTGCGTTCGGAGGTAGGGACCGGCGGGGCGCTGCGAGTTGGGGGATGGATGCTCCTCATACGACCTCACGGTCTGGGAGGGGTATTGCGCCTCGTGGAAGGTCTCCTGGTACGTTTCACGGGGGTAGTCGTAGCGTTCGTGGCGCTTGTAGTGGCGAGTGGGGGACGGGCGGCGAATGGGGCTCTGCTGGCGCAGCGCAGGAGACGATGCTCGCCGCTCGTCGTACTGTTGTTGTTGATGGTGGATGGGTTGTGCAGAAGATGGACGACGGAAGGAGGGCGTTGGTGTTGGAAAGCGGGGAGACGCAGTTGGCGAGGGCACACTGGGCATGGGTTTGCGCGACTCGCGCGACTCGCGATGATGCGCGCGCTCGCGCTCGTGTCCCTGCGCGAGCTGCATTTGGTAGCTTGTGCGCTGTTGTCAGCTGAGTTGAGACGGCGAAGCTGTCAAGAGAGGACAGTCTGGACGGAGCACAGTGGTAGAGGGAAAGGAAGACGTACATGAGGCGCGTTGCTGCTTGAGTAGGAAGGCGCGTTGCTCGATCCGCTCGGCGTCAGCATGCCGACGCGCGGGCTGGGTGTGATCGAGCCGGCGCGCGGGCCCATGCTGTTGTGAGATACGACGAGTCAGAAGAAACGAATGTGAATAGAGCGATGGAAAGAAAGGAGGGAAGACTCTTTGAGGTGTTGAGCGCCCATCCCCACCGTGGCGAGCGAGGAAGACACCTCGCCGCCATGCTGCGCGAAGAGGGAAGACACATTTCCGACCAGACCAAACACCCAGTCGCCAAGTCCAGCCCGCCGATCACTGGGACACGGGGTCGCCGGCCCACTGTCGCGCTGCCTGCATGTCAGTCGTCAGTAATGCAAGTGCTACAAGTCATGTCTGATGCATTGGTACATTCGTCCAGTCATGATACACTTTACAGCGCGTGCGTGCCTCCGTTCTGCTCGCCTGCGCCGTTCCTCTGCCCGACGCCGTCTGCGCGATCAAAAGCTGCAGCGCGCTCGAACAGGTCGATGTCGTCCCTCCCCCTCCTCGCTCCTTCCGGTGCGCCAAAGTTGGGCATCTCCCTTCCCTCCGTTACGTCCTCGAGCTTGGTCAGACGCTCAAACCTCGGCTCGGGACCGGGTGAGCTCTGCGAGCGCCGGCGCGACTCGCCAGTGCTGTCCTTTGAATCGGCCCGCTTGTGCCCGCTGCCCTTCCGCTCGTGGCTGCCTTTGCGCTCATGGTGCGACATACGTTCGCTGCCGCCACGCTCCATGTGCGCGAGGCGCGCAAGTGAGTGCGGCGTAAGCTGCACATCGAACAAATCCAGGATGAAGCGCCGAACGGGCGCTTGAAAGTGGTTCGTCGAGATTGCGCGCAAGGCACGGTGGAACAGCGTCGTTGAAGCGAATAACCTTGGATGCCGGTTGCGCACACTGAGATTAGCTTAGGCAAAAGCGGTCGAACGCAGCACGTACCGCTTCAAGTTGTTCATCGCCGTGCCGGCGAGGACGTAGTTACTCAGGTTCGAGATCATGTGCATGACCTCCCCCTCAAGACCTGTGAAGGGCGGGAGCGGCTCAATGCCGCTCGGCACCTTCGCCGGCTCCCATGTGTCGAGGTGCACGAATCGACTGAGGTCATCTGGGAGACACAGACCGGTCGTCTGGCCCATCGGCGTGCGCGTGGCGATCCAGCCGCACTCCTCCAGAATCTCAGCACCAACAAGCGTCGATGAGATTAAACCTAGAACGAAGAAACACGTTCTGCTGTCAGCTGGTCCCGACATGGTACAAAGCTGTGCATGTCCCACTCACCCCTTCATCGTGATGACCGGCGAGAGGTCAGCGATCTCGACGATGACCTCAATGATCTCCTCGTCCTCAAGGAACGCGAGTCCGCCCTCCGTCGAGCCAATGTTGCCCTGTCGGTTAGCTTCGAGCGATTCATAACCCACCATAACCCAGAGCGCGCTCTTGACCTCGTTCATGATGTCCTGATTCTCCGCCTCAAGCCCGTGCAGGCGGATGACCTCCGCAAAGTCGGGCACGATCCCCTTCTCGCGGAGGTATTGACACCCTTCGGGCGTCTTGGTGAGTTCGCGGAAGAAGTGCGTTGGCGCTGTGCCCTCGTACGCCCAGAACTCCTCGGGCTGGTGCCGCGAGATCGGCCGGATCGTCTTGGACACGAACGTCTCGACCTCGACGACGTAAAGCATGTTTTGTTCCTGACGTTAGCTTCATGGCTGTGGAGATAGCTCACCGCCATCCAACTGTTAAGCTCGTAGTCGATGTACTGCGCGTGCAGCAGGTACAGGAAACCGGCGGACGTAGACATGAATCTGCTGGGTCAGGAGGAACTGAAAACTGTACCCACCGGAGGAACAGGTTCGCGCCGATGTCACCGAGATGCTCTAACGTCGGGCGCAGCTGCACGACCTTCTCGAGGTTGTCCGGGTTGCTGCACGCCTCCTCGAGGTACATCACTGCAATCTCGCACACCTCCATAGCCGGGTCATACAGCTGCGTGACGAGGAGCTGCAAAACCCAGTCTGTCAAGTTCGGGGCGTCGTGCAACAGGCGGCCGAGGTGGTGAGTCGCGAAGAGACGAGTTTCCTGAGGTTAGCTCCGGAGACGGTAAAGGCAGCTCACCAGGAAGCTGGACGTGAGCGCCTTGGACAGCACGATACGCGGGTGCGCATTGATGGTGTAGTCGCAGCACTCGATGATGAGCTTGATGATGTCGCCGCGACTGCGCAGTTCGCACAGGTGGTAGAAGCACGTGAAGAACTTGAACTTCTCGAGCAGCCTGCTTGTCAGTTGACCATCTGAAAAGCGCAACTCACTGAATGCCGACCTGGTGTTTAGTCAGAATACCGATCATCTCGAAGTAGCCGAACGAGAGGGTGTGCTCGAGCCTGTCGACGGAGAAGAACGGTTGCGATGCTGGCTGACCAGCGTACTGGTCCAGCTCGGTTAGACACTCGACGATCTGGCGCAGGAGCTTGTCGTCGGCGAGGAACTTCTGGCCCTCAGGGTTGATGAGCATCGTCGTAAGGAGCGCGCGCGCGAGGCGCACCCATTTGTAGTTCGGCTGATGGGTTAGCTCTGAAGCATGCCGCACACCCACTCTTGTCCGCAGGATCGCCGAGAAGCGGTTGTTGTACGGGTGCAGGAAGGAGAAGAGGCGTCGGATGAACTTGGTCGCCTTGATGACCTCGTCGAGCCGCTTTGGGTTCAGCAAGGGGCCTTGCAGGAGCTCCATAATGATGTCGTAGTTCCACTTGTTATGGTCGCGGTTCAGTAACACCTGTCTGTCAGCTGCAGATCGTAGCCTTCGGAGCTTACCCCGGACTCGTTGATCATCGCTTGGAACTGCTTGTCGTCAATCTGCAGACCAAGACGCAGCTTCATCTGCTGCACCTGCCGCTGACTGCGGAGTAGAGACTCCTGGACCGTGGAAGTTCTGGAATGTCAGCTTGTAGAATGCGCCAGTTAGCTTACGTTAGCACATTGTGCCCTCCGACTCCGCCGTCTGATGCTTGTGTCTGCTTCCTGTTATTCCGGAACAAGCTGTCGATGGACGACAACGCCGAGAGAGCCGCGTTACGCTCCGTCGGCTTCGAGAACTCGGTGACGCCGTTGAAGAGTGCAGGCAAGGCCTGTGATTAGCTCCCGCAGACACTCGAATAGCTCACCTGTATCCTCGCCGCATACTGCAGCGGCAGAATGTGGCTAGCAAGTTGCAGGATCTCGCCCAGCAGCAGCGTCGCCTTCCGGTTCACTGGCTGGGTACATGACTCGTCTTGAATCAGAGATATGAGAGCCTGTTGGGTTAACAAGGTTTCTTCCGCAAACCCACCTCGAGAAGCCCTGCCTCAATGAACACGGCGAGCAGGAAGGCGATGTAGTTGTCGACGAGGTTGAGGCGGTGCGGCATCTCGTCGTCGTCTGCGACCTCGGACGGAAATTCACCCTTCGTCGCCTCGTACGCTCGGTTGTAAACCGTGAGGCGGCGGCCGTCGAGAAACGCCGACGTCCATGACGGCGCCTTAATGCGGAATACTGAGAAGAAGAGGTCCAGCAGGGCGTTCTGCTGTCAGCTTTCCACGCCAGCGTTGATAAGCTCACCCTCATCTCAGCCATGGGGACGAAGAGCGACGAGATCAACGACTTGATCGCCCGGAAGTCGCTTTGGCACATATAGATCAAGCCCGGCCAGGAACTCAGCAGCATGCTAACGTTGCGCACGCAGTGGTCCAGGTTGTCGAGATGTTTCTGCATCTGGCGCGAGGGGATCTTGCCATACTGCTCCGTCAAGCCGACGAGCACCGTCTGCGATGTCAGTTTCAGCCAACATCCTACAAACTTACCTCCAGGTCACTTCCCGGGATCAGGAGTTGGCGGGTATGCGGCCAGTTGACGAGGTAGAGCATGAGACCCGTCATGCCGAGTCCGAGCTCGAACGGTCCGTCCTTGAACGCGTTCAGGATGACGCGGAAAGCGTCGGCGCGCAAGAGGCACTCAAGATCCAAAAGCGCAATCTCAGTTAGCGTCTCCATGCACACGGTGTGCATTGGATCGTCTGGATTCTCCGCCGCGCTGACGATGGCACGCACGAACCCTGGTCGCAGGGCGACCTTGTAGTTCAGCGTTGGGCAGGGGTCGTGCAGCTCGTCGATTGGGAGGGTGACGACAGCACGAATCAGGCGTAGTGCTTGCTCTCTCTCGCACACCGCTTTTGCATCTCGTGTGAACGTTCTGTCTGTTAGCTACAGCTGAAACGCCCTCTAGCTTACCTTATCACGACGAACTCAATGCCGGCGTTCAGCATCATGCCCCAGTTTCGCCGGCTCAGCGTATACCGGAGCAACCTGTACGCCGCCGCTCGTTGCGAGACACTAGCAGAGTCGGCAAGGAACGGCATAGTACAGTGCAGCACGTCGTGCATGTCGACCTGTTTCTGCAGCCCCGGATTCTTCTTGAACAAGTCGGCCAGGTTCGTCAACGCCTCCCATCCGTCCTCGCCGCGGTCGACCTCCTTTCCCTTCCCCTCGTAGTGGGACACATCCCGCAGCTTGCGGAGGTACGCGCGCACGCTGATGCGCAGGGACGCGAGGTGCTCCTCGTCCATATCCGGCGCAGGGGAGCCGTCGAGTGAAAGGCTTGGGTGCGTCGGTGTCGATCGAGGACTGTCCCCTCGTTCTGTGAATGAGGATCCTTGCCGGTGCACACGGGGGCGCACGCCTGCGCTCAGCAGTGTCGATGTGGGCGACGTCCCCGTCGTGCTCAGTCCGTTCAGCATCGCTGGCCGTCGGCGTCGGTGCTGCGTTGTGCCTGATGTCAGCTATGGCGATGTTCGGGGAGCTCACTGCCTCGTAACCTTTCCAGCCGGTCCTCAAGCGTCTTGATGTTGCCGTTCGCGCTCTCGAGCTGAGCAGTAATGCGCTGCTTGACCTGCTCCTGCTCGTCCCCTGTCCGTTTCTCGATGACCTGATATCAGCTCTGCAATCGTATGTTAGCTTACGTCCAGCATCTTCTCGGCCCCATATTGCACTCTCTTCTCAATGGCGAGCTTGCTCATTAAGCTCTCCACCTGTCTGTCAGCGGCGCTGGTCAAGTGGTCTCAGCCTCACGGTTTCATTGTCGTCGGTGTCGTCGTCTAGGTACGAGCGCGTCGAAACGCTCGAGCCCAGGTGCTCGACGCTCGGCCGCGCCGGTGACCCCCACTGTGCCATCGCTGCGACGTTGGAGGTGGGTAGCGAGGTGTCGGCGAGTGCGCAGGGGAGCCTTGCGATGGTGGTGAGTCGTTAGTTGATCTCGCCGTTAGCCAGAGTAGTAGCGCTTGGAACATGCCGTCACATATGCGTTACGTAACGCCTATCTCGGTGGAGGCTTGGGGACCCCGTCATTAGCACTGTGCCAAGCGCAGCGGAGAGGCAAATCCTATGCATGGCGTAAAGAGGTGGCGTAATATGAAGTAAGGCATCATGTATGGAGCGTTGGTACAACAAAAAGAGCTAAACAAAGTGGCCAAGTGGGAAGAAAGTGTATAATTTCTAATGCCGGCGAGAACGGCGAGGGGAGTGGTAACTCGGAGGCTTGGGATCTTTGGGAGGTAGAGGTGGAGGTGGTGGCGAGGGCTCGCGGTACGACGGCTGCTGGGCAAACTTCTGCTGCTGAGCAATCTCTTGTGAACGCATGACTTCGGCAGCGTGCGCCTGCGCCTGGGAGATGTAGGTGGACATGATCTTCTCCGCAGGCGACATCGGTTCCGTGTACGCCTGCGACGCAGTGTAGTAGGACGATTTGCGGCCGCTCCTCGCCGCCTCAACCGCTCCAGCCGCCTCAGCTGCCTTCTGCGCCGCACGCGCCTGGCGCATCGCCTCCTCTTCCTGCAAATATGCTTGATGCTGGGCTGCGGCTTGCTGCCTCTCGACCCAGGCTCGATACTCCGGGTCCTGCATCCGCTGCTCATGCACCCACGCCGCGTGCTGAGCTTCGGCCTCCTCTTGCAGGTATTCGGCGTGCGCTACCTCGGCTTCCTTCTCCATGTACTCCTGCCGCTCCGATTCCGTTTCTCGCAGGTACTGGATGTAGGCTTCCCGATCAGCCAAGGCTTGCGCATGCTGCTGCTGCAGGATTGCCTGGATCTGAGCTTGTTGCTCGAGGTAGGCTTGTTGTTCGGCTCGAGCTTGGCGTCCATACTGGTGCAGATTCGCAGCTTCCATTTGCTCCTGCGGGTTGTAGCGACCATCTGCCATACCAGGATAGTAGACAGGAGTGTAGACGACAGTATCCTTGGGTGCCATCGTGACCTTCTTGCCCTTTCTACGGCCCCAGCACCTGCTCCCCTTCCTGCTGTGGTTCTTCTTCTTCTTGTACATCGGGGGGTAAGGAAGCGGCATGTTCTTCCAGTCCCAGCCACGATACTCCTCCCAGTCGCCTTTCATGGCCGCCCGTTGACCTGGAGAATGACGCTGGTACCATCGCGGAGGTCGTGCAGGGTTGAGGCAATGTGTCGGGTTCTCGGCAAAGAACTGCATCCGCTCTTCCGGGCGCATGCGGTTGAGCGCCACAGCCTGTGCTTGTCAGCTACAACCCCTTACAAAGGCTCACCTCGCGCCTGTGGAACAACTTGTGGCGGTAGCAGAAGAAGAATATCGTCCAAATGATGACGGCGAGAATTGCGATGGTGACTCCGACAGCAATGGCGGTCTTCTGACGCTGGTTGGTACCCTGCTTTTCAGCGGGTACTGGTGGTGGTGTCTCGGTGCTAACAGCTTCCCAGAACGTGACAGAGCTGGCACTGCGAAGGTGGTAGTTGGTGGGCTGCACCTTGACACTGAATGACTTCGTTGCAAAGAACGCCTTGGAGTACAGTATCGGGTCATGACACCGGCCGTCGTCTCGCTGTAAGGTTAGCGTCACGCACTTGCGCAAGTCCTGAGAGGGATACGTACGATCTCGGGCTGGTAGTAACTGTTGTTGACAGCCAGCATATACCAGCCAGGATCCCGGAACTTGATCTCATAGGTGTGGGCGAAGTTCCACACGGTCTGAGCGCTGCACGTCAGACACCGCACAACCACACAGTTACTCACCCACACATCTGGTGACCTTCTGGAACGTCGTTGACGTTGGTACCTCCCGTCGTATTGAAGGCCATGGGCTGGTCACGTCAGCCGTGTTCTGAAATACTGGGCCTCACTTTGCTCTTCCGTCCGGGACCTAGCATTACGGGTGTAGTCTCCCTCAACCAGCCCCAGGCGAACTCGTTGTAGCGGCTACCATAGTCGATGAAGCCGAAGGTGTATGAGACGCCTGAGAGTCAGCTTCAGTGCGTTCTACGGAGAGCTCACCTGTGTAGATGTCATAGTCTGGGTTCGGCATGATCAGTCCCATCATGGCTGCGACAGGCACAGTGTTCCACGCCTGGTCTGCACCGGCTGCCGGCGTCGGGGAGTCTTCATCGGTCTGAGCCATGACCGCATAGGTGGTGGTAACCGTCGGAGCATACTCTTGAGCATTTTGAGTCGGAGAGACGAGGGTGTTCTGCCTACGGATATGGGACTGAGTCGGCTCAGGAACAGGAGGAGGTGTTGGCGAGGGTGGTTGACTGGGGAGCTCTGCAGCCGCTGCCGTGGTCGTGAGAGTGAGGGAGATGGCCAGTGTGCTGATCGCCCTCGAGGAGCGAACACTAAGCCATCTCATGTCTGGATGCGGAGGGTAGGTGTGAATGCGATGAGAAATGAGGCATTCTGAAATCGCCTGCAGATCTGCGGCTGGGTGCACAGGCTGGGGACCCTCGGACTGGTGGTGGTCGGATGTTGTTTTGATGGACGGCCAAAGCCAAGCCGGTGCAAGCTGCGGTAGTGCAGGGAATGTCGAAATGGCGGAAAGGGACAGGGTCTAACCCCCGTGCCTGTCATGTCGCTCATGTTCGCCCCGTAACGCTCGCCGTCTGCCCCCAATCGCATTCCGCAATGTCCGATTACTCAGTCGATTACATCCCGATTAGTCTCCACCGATTAGAACCTCAGGCTAATCGGACCTCTGTCAGTCACGTGACGTGCACCCACCAGGTCCGCGCGCTGCCGTTCGTCGTGCCGCCTAGTTCCGGATTGACGTCACCTGACGGCTCGGGGCGCGTTGTGTCTGGCTGGCGGGGGCTCAGGAGGAGTAAGGACGCCCTTGAAAGTCGTTTAGAGCTCCCCTTACCCTGCAATTAAATCGCGGCGAGCCCAATGAAATCGGGGGTATAGCCCAGCTAAAGATGTCAGATGTCGCCGTGAGCTCGTCAGCTCGGCAGCCTGGAGCACCTGAAGCCTGGCCTTGGCCACCTGACCTTCCGATGCCTCCCCTCTCCATCCTCTCACCCTCCGAGGCTCTCATCGCCATCCCCTTTTCTCTCTTCGCATCTTCCCCACACTCATCTATCTTCTTTCCACTGACCCACCACACACAGCAGTACTCTCCGTCAACATGGGCGTACTCGACGGTCTTCCCATCAAGGTCAGTCCAAACCCTCCCCGCCTTCCCCGCTATGGCAAGGCAGACATCCCTGCTGCGCAACGGACCCCACACCACTCTTCATCATCCTTAGCGCTGAACGGTTGGAAACGGCTCCGAAGTTCTCATGCTAACGTCGTGTGCAGCTTCTCAACATCGTTGTCTACGCCGTGTCCCTCGGATCGGAGGTGTACAGCGTCGCCGGCCCCAACGATGGATACAACCAGCCTAACGTGAGTGTCGCCGCCCCAATGGATGCCCACTGAGTGGGGCGGGAGGTCACGCCATGATGTCAATGGCGCATTAGAGCACGCGGGCTCCGATACCGGCGACGGCTCCCGGAACGAACAACGGTCGCCGAGCAGTCCGGATCAGCGGACACATGCATTACTCGTACTGACAGACAGGAAACCTACGTGACGCCCTCGGCGTACGCGGTCTGGATTTGGACGCTGATCCACTTCCTGCTCTTCTGGATGATCCTGTACCAGTTCACCGACAACGGCAAGAAGTGAGCTACATGGTGCATCGCGTCAGCTGACTCTCAGGCTCATCGTTGACTGCATCTCGTACCGTTTCGCGCTCCTCGGTGTCCTCAACACGATCTACATCTGGCTCTGGGCCCACGGTTACTTCATCAGCGCCTTCTTCATGAGCCTGCTCGTTGCTGCGGCCGTCAGCCAGATCTACTACATCATCAATGCCGAACACAACAGCCGGGAATCGCTCGCGACTGAGCTCTTCGTCCACCTTCCCTTCTCGCTGTTCCACGGCTGTGAGTTACCTTGCCGGAGGAGAAACTGACTGCAGGGACCATCGTTCTCATCGTCATCTCGCTGTTCCAGGCTTGTGGCACGAACGCCGAGACCCAGCCGCCCGGCGTCTTCACCAAGATTTTTGTCTTCCTCGCGTTCGTCTTCCTCGAGTCGACCGCGGCGGGATACGCCTTCGCGACCCAGCAGGGTGMCCCCGCCGGTGCCGCCGTTATCGCCTGGGCTCTGTTCTCCATCTGTAAGCTCCTCTTTTGTGCCTGCGCAGCTGACATCAGTCATCCACCAGAGCAGCAAGTTCATCCGCTGGAGCGCGTTCGCCTTCTTCATCCTCTCGCTGTTCGCGGTTCTCAAGGCGCTCTAGTGAGTCCAGCTGCTTCTGAGCGGTGATCCTAGCTAACCTCAGCACCTCGATCCGCACCGGCACCTCGGTGCTCCACGACGAGGAGCGCGCCCCGCTCATCTCCGGCGAGGCTTAAGCTCACTACCGACCCATCTCCACTCGCTATCCCCCCCTCTCTCCCCATTTCTTTCTCCCTTCTTGCCAAGCCGGACTGCGGCACACTGACGAATGAACAACCCCCTTGTATCTCGATCCTTGATTCCAGAACGCAAGCCCCGATGAAAGCCTAAGACTGAAGAAAAACACACAACGAACTGGAGTCGACGACCCCGCGGCGTGAGAGTAGTAGCACATATACCACGTCTGTGATGACATCCAATGACCTGACTATTTGCGGAGACGGGAGCTCCGCCGCGTCCCCTCCGGTGCGGGCGGGGGCTCCTTCTTCAGTTTCGGCTCAGCCTTGGCCTTGGGTTCCGTCTTCGCCTTCTTCGCCTTGGGTTCGGACTTGACCTTGCCGTTACCCGGCTCCGCCTTCTCCTCGTCTTCCTCTTTGACCCGCTTCACCTTACCCTTCTTCGCAGCAGGGAGCTCGTCCATCCCGCCCTTCTCCCCCATCGCCACGATGGCCGCGTACGCCTCGTCGCCGACGGGTTGTACGCTGAGCCGTCCACGGTTGACGAGGGGCATGTCTTTGATCGCCTTCAGTCCGTCGGCGCCAATGTAGCTCACGCCTTCCGGCGGACCAGCAGACCCAGCGAGCTTCTTAACCCAAGCGAGGGTGACGGGGTTCTTCAGACGCGAGACAAAGCGCACATTGACCATGTACCAAGTCGGCGCGTCCTTATCCGACTTCGGATCGTAGTACGGATGAGACTCATCAAAGGCAGTGTCTTGATGTCAGCTGCCCTGATCAACCGCCCAGCTTTGGAGTGCACGTACAGTCGGGATATCCCTCCTTGGCCACCTCAGCCAGCGCAAACACTCCCGGCACCTTGCAGTTGGAGTGGTAGAACAAAACCTTGTCGCCCAGCTTCATGCGCTCCTTCATGATCTTCTTCGCCTCGTGGTTCCGCACGCCGTCCCAGGGCGATTCGCCCATTTCCTCAAAGTCGTCGACGGAGAACTGAAGTCAGCTTCAAGGGGAGAACAGAAGCGTACCTTGACGTCCTTCCCCTTCACCATGCGCGAGTCAGGCTCGGCTTTCATGAGCCAGGGCATTGCGGCGGGGGATGATCGGAGAAGACCGCGACGGAGGAGGGGTTTGGAGAGGTGGGCGAGTCGAGCGCGCGAAGCGGTATTGAGGAGATTGATTGTGGACAGTTGGAGAGCTGCACGGCTTCCTGGAGAAAGGCGATCTGACTAAATGGATGAGAGTGTGAGAAAGGAAGGCAAGGGGGGAAGGCGGTAACATGACAGACCCAGGACTGTTTACGCCCTCGACGGTGGAGATGCGGGGTGAGTCACTTTCCCACGGTGCCCCGCACGCCGACACCAATGTCCTACTGAGCTCGCAATCCCTTCCATTTCCAGTCTCTCTTTCGCGAACCTCGCACGCACTGAAGGGGAGGATTCAGAGTGTGAGTTTATCCTTCCGGTCCTAGCCGAACTGACCTCAGTATGATATTCATCACAGATCACAGACTATCGATTTACAATACACACAATGAGGACGACTGGCAAGACTAAACACTGCAGAACAGACGGAGTTGACAGCAGCTCACGCCAGATGCAGGCGCTCGTACAGTTTCTCCTCCATCTCAGCGACAAACTCCGTAAACGGCTCGGGATCATCAAACGGCCCACCCAGCGGCCTCTCGATCTGCGTCATGGCCACAAAGGCCAGCCCGGCTTTGGGATCGATGCTGAACTCCGTCCTAGCAGCACCGATCCAAGCGGCACTCCCCGCCTTGCGCTTTCCCCCAGCATCGCTCCTCGTCACCATGGAGGCCACACTGTGCCCGACATCGTCCTGACCGAGGTCCGCGACACCGACAGCCTTGAGGAACCCCGCGAGTTCTTCGTGTGCTTGCTTCAGACCTTCCGGGGTGGTGGACTTGGGCAGCGCGTCAACGAACAACTGCGCGTGCGAGAAGGGGGAGATGATGCCACCCGGATTCTCGGAGGCCAAGATGCCAGAACACACTGCCAAATAGTCGGCAAGGGTGGACCAGAGCCCATCGCCGCCCTTTCTCTGATTCAGCTGCCCCGAAGTCGGCTTCATCGCCTCCTCGAGCTTCAGGTCGGGATTGCGGTGGACCGTCTTCTGCCACCGCTCGAGAATGTCGGGCCGGTGCTCGAACGTAGTGTCGGCGGAGACGTGCAGGGGCTCGAAGATCTTCTCCCTGTACAGTTCCTCGAGGGTTTGGCCCGTCGCGCGCTCGAGGATGATGCCAGCCCAGTCGAGCCCGGGACCGTAGCTGTACTTGGAGCCGGGTTGGAACCGGAGCGGTTGTTCCAGATCGGCCACGGTGGGTGAGTACATGACGGGCTTGCGCTGCCTTTCGAGGTATGAGGAGAGCTCGGGGTCGAAGGGGTAGTACACGAGTCCGCTCGTGTGCGTCACGAGGTGGCGGAGTGTGATGGGCACGCTGCGTTCCTCGAACACAGGGCCCGATTCCTCAGAGTACGAAACGAGGATCTTCTGCTTCAGGAGCTCGGGCGCGTACTTCTCGATCGTAGCTGGATCGTCATAGTCGAGCACGCCTGCCTCGACCTGTTGCACGACAGCGAGGGACGTGATCAGCTTCGTCATGCTGTACAGCATGTACGCTGGTATCAGCCAAGTAAGAGCATGATATCGAGAGGCGCATCGTCTTGGGGCTGGTTGAGGGCGACTCACTCGTGTCCTTGCCAATCTGGCCGTGGTCGGGCTCACCGTAGACGCGGTCTCCGGCGTATCCGGCATAGATCGCCCCTTCGCCCGTCGTGACGCCGAAGGCGATGCCGGGCAGCTTCGGCGCCCATTTCTCCAGCACCGCGTCGAGGGCTGCCTGCAGCTTCTCCTTCTTCTGCAGGTTGACCTTGAGGGGCTGGGCGCGCTCCCCCTTGGCCGGGGAGGTGATGGCTGGATCCGCCACGCTCGCGGTGGTCGTGGTCGGCGCCGTCGTCTTGGTTGCGATTGGGCTTGTCGTGGTGGTGGTAGATGACATGTTGCTTTACTTTGATTTTGTGAGGCCAGTGGCGAGGCGGGGAGTTGGTGTCTGAATGTACGTGCATACGACCTCCGTCTTATATGCACGTCTATGAGAGATGGGAACGGTATGTGAGAAGTTGGATCAGATAAGGCGCAGGCACGCAGCTGACGACGATATGCCGGTGTCAGCCTCGTTGCGGAATGCTGCGGATCACTGACGACGGACCCGGTGGCATCGGTCAGCACGCCTTGGCACGATCTGGGACATCGATGACTTTCGACGTGTCCGTTGTCGTGGAAGAATGCATCGCCGACCACCCACTGACAATGCACTGACGACTCGCCCTCACATCGACGTGGCACTACGGACAGCTCCTTCGGCATCGACCGCCAAGCTCCCCACGGCATACACATCGCTCTCTCCGTCGGCTCACCCGAGATGCTGGTACAGCACCTCCTCGAGCTCCTTCCAGCAATCCGCAAAAGGCTCAGGAGCGATCTCCTTCGCGAGCCCACTGATGAGCGCGCGCTCGATTTGCGTCATGACCACGAACTGGCGTCAGCTCACCCCGATGTGATAGCTTACCCCAATACCAGTTGTGGGGTCAATGCACCACTGCGTGTTCGCTGCGCCGCCCCAGGTCCCGCTGCCCGCCTTCCGCCCCGCTGTGTCGGAGAGGTTGACGACGCAGGCTATGCTGTGCCCGACGTTGGCGGGGTGTTCGAAGGCCGCAAAAGAGGCGAGTGTCGTCAGAAACGCGGAGAGTTCGGCGTGGCATTGGGGTCCGCCTGGAACGTCGGCGGGTAGAGAGTCCTGGAACAGGAGCTCGAAGCCTGAGGGAGAGATGATGCCGCCTGGCTGCTTTGCGCGGAGAATGCCACGGAGGAGGAGGAGGTAGTCGTCCATAGTTGACCAGAGACCGGCACCACCTGAGAGCTGGCCCTTCACCTCAGCATTGAGGGGACGTTGCGGCTGACCGAGAACGAGACTCCCATCGGGCTTGCGGAAGACGGTGTGCTGTCTCTTCGCGACAGCATCGGGGGTGTTGAGGAACGTCGTGTACTTCGACAAGCCCAGCGGGTCGAAGATATGCTCCCTGAAGTAGCTCTCCAGGTCCTGTCCCGTGGCACGCTCGAGGATAATGCCCGCCCAGTCGAGCCCCGTGCCGTACGCCATCCTTTGTCCGGGAGAGAAGAGGAAGGGCTGTGCGAACTGTTCCGACTTCGCGCCAAACATCGCGATGAGGCCGTGGTCTCTGTCGTATGCGTAGAGCTTGGGATCGAAGAAGAAGTATACCTGCCCGCTCGTGTGCGTTACGAGGTCGCGGAGCGTGGGCGGGCGCTCGAGATCAGCGAAATGAGCTTCCTTGGTCTCGGCGTCGTAGGATACGAGGATCTTCTGCTTCACTAAATCCGGGGCGTGCTTCTGCACAATGGCGGGATCGTCATACGACAGCACGCCGGCCTCTACCTGCTGTAGGATAGCGAGAGAGGTCACGAGCTTCGTCATGGAGTAGATCTGATACGCTGGCCGTCAGCTCGCCGGGTTCATTGAAGCTTGACTAATGACGCAATCCATGCACACAGAGCAGAAGGAACGAGTGGCTCACTGGTGGTCTCGTTCACCTGGCCATCGTCGGGCTTGCCATACACGCGGTCGCCGCGGTATCCAGTGTAGATGACGCCATCCTTTGTCGTGACGCCGAACGCTAGGGCGGGCGTGGTGTCTTTGTGTCTGGCGAGGACGGCACTGAGGGCGGCCCTAGCCTCCGCGGACAGCTTGGGTGCCGTGTTGACCGTCATGCTGGCGATGGAGTGAAGGTGGATTCAGTGTTGTGGTCAGTGTGAACAATGAGGAAGGGGCATATGTGGACGTCGCCTTAGGACAACACAGAAGCACGTTGTCGGCTAGCTTTCAGACTATGCGGCCATCGTCTGCAGGACGGAGGCGGATGCGGACTGTTTCGTCGGAGGCGCGGAGGGCACAGAGGGATGTCACCATGTGCTCGCGGAATGAATGATGGGCTAGCGTCAGTGTCAACTCGTCTTCGATGCCTTCTTTGTTCTCATCGAGCTGCGCACAGCGGTCACGAGTTGCACGGGCTGTCGGTCTTTTCCGCGCTCACGTGCTTTCGCCACCCCTCCAGCTTACCCCACTATCGTTTCAAGTTTCAGTGCTGCGGACTGTCGTTTCTCCACCCATTGGCTGCCACCAAGCGACGTTCTCCTCCTCATCTTCCCTCTGCTCTCTGAGCGCACGGCACAGCTTCGTTTCTGCACAACTCTTAAGAGCCTGGACGTCAGTCCCGGTTGAGCACACCCCTGGTCATCAATCAGTCGCGACTGTCGGAACCGGTGAGAGCCGACTGAGCAACCGTCCCAGCCCTGTGGCCCTGTGCCGGATCCGGAACGTGCCTAAGCTCAGGACCTGAGGCTGAGCCTATATTGACCGCAGGGGTCTTCCGTCCAGAGGCGACGTACGCCCAGACAATAACAGACGGACGCGACTCATCGAATCGTTCTTCGTCCTGGATCGGCAGTCCGAACGTGAACTTCGGAAGTCGTGTCGCGGACGTCGGTCTCGTCACCGAGGTGACCGAAGTGAGGGTTTCGCTACGAAGCTCTAATCCATCTCCATGCATATCTGCGTGGTACCTAGGGCGGCGCGTGTATCACCTGCTTGTTTTGGCCAGGTACCACCCGCTTGGGAATTACGGGCTCTTGCCTTGATAGATGTTGGTCTGCTGGCGCGCAGCGGGTTGCCAGATGATTATACGGGGTCAGACCTGACTCATTGTTAAGATGTGCTGGTGGCAGCGTATGATAGAAAGCGAAAACTCATCGACTCGAATACAGAAAACCTGCTCCCTCCCCTTAGACCGTGGCCGTCGTCACCGGCGCCGGGGCGGGGACGCTCGAAAGCTCAGTCGGCTTCTCAATGACACCACCGCCAGTGCCGGTGCCAGAGCCGCCGTACTCGGACAGGTCGTGGAAGGACTGGCGGAGAGTCTGTTGAGCGAAGCCGTGGCCCTTGGCGAGGTACACGATGAGGAAGACGATGTACGCGAGCTGCGCAATGACGAGGATCCATCCGAACGCGAGAGTCGCCTGTCCGAGGCTAATCGATGTTAGCCAGAAGCCTCTGAGAACGAGGGCACACGGTGTGAAGACGATGGAGGAAGACTCCGATGTTTCATGACTGCGGTGGTTGTTCCCGACCGCCCAGCTGATAGCGGCTGACTTACCTGCCCATGGTACCGCCCCACCAGCGGAAAGCGTCGGCGTCGGAGGACGTAGCACCGACCGATCCGATACCGAAGACGAAGAGGAAGAAGCCGACGGCAATCTCAACGACGATGGCAGTGGCCCACGTCGTGGTGCTAACGAAGAGGAGGACACCGAGGCTGAACAGTTAGCTTACGCTGCACCGGATAGCTTACTAGATGAGGTACCAGAGCCACGAAATCAGTCCCCAGGCAAGGACAGCATTGGCCGAGTCATAGTGACCACGGAACTTGTTGACGAGGCCAGCGGCGATGGCCCAGGTGATGAGGGACCAGAGGGCAAGGCCGCCGAGGAAGAATGTGTGGATCCTGGAGAGACCGGCCATTGTGAATGAAGGGTGATGGAGTCGTACGGGATTGATGTAGCGAACGTTCGACGGAAAAGACGGAAAAAGTTTGAAGGGTTGAAGGGTGGCGAGTGGATAGGGGAGGATGTTTTCTTTATAACGGTTGGACGGGTGGTCGTCCTATGAGTGGACGTGTGATCCGTGCGTATGTCTGGAGTGTCGCTGGTGCAGGCGGGGAGCCGAGAAGACGAAGGGCGATATGCGAGTTCGGATGGTGGCGAGGGAGGAGAGGACGAGGAGGAAGCTGGCGGGCTCGCGCGCAGCGTCACTGTGTGCAGAGTTGTGCAGAGTGCTTGCGGCGAGATGCCTGGATCGATCAAAGACGCGAGCCACCGCCAGGATGCCAAGACTGCTGAAACTGGTCTAGGAGCGTCATCGTAAGGTCCAGGGCGCAAGGCACGGTAAAATGCTGCCCAGCTTAGCTTCCGTATTCAGGGCACGCTAGGGGGAGACTGTTGGGGGGGCGCTGCGGCTTCTTGCGCCAGCATTCCTGTCCGATTCCTGTGCAGCGCCGCCTGATGGGGTGCGCCGTGTGCCGTCTGCGGCGTCTCGTCCTGTCCCTCAGCGCCTCAGCATGGCCACAGCATGCATGCGTGTCCATGGGCTGGGCGGGCGGGTTGAAGGCTGCATGCATGTGTGCAGCAGATTGATTGTTCCCTGGCGCTCGGGCGCCCTGCGATCTACCAGGCGGCCTGACCGCGCTGACCGTCGCGACTGACATGACTCATCTGGCCCGGCTCGATCTGGGACGCTATGCCCTCCTGGGTAGACGAGAGAGCCGTTGAACCGGATCTGAGGCTCTGGACTTCTGGGACATTTGGCTTGTCCGCGGAGCGCCAGCTGCCTCGGGGCTTGCCGCCGGTTCAGCCTGTCCAGTCTTCTCTTCTTCTTGACTCCGCAAACTCGCTTGGATCGGCTGTGCGCCTTAACTCAATGAAGCGGTGGTTTCCGACAGCCCCAGAATCAGAGCAGAGAGAGATGAGCGTGCACCATGCACATTCACCTGAGTGCGCTGTCATCTCAGCACTTAAGGCTGTGACATCTCAATGTAACATCGCCCCAACCCTTTGGGCTGTCGTGATCATCTGCTCCCTAGGCTCTACCCCAGCCCCAATCATACGGCCCAGCTGCGAGCTCCGCATGCATAACAACATCACGATCATACGAGCCGCATCGGCCATCACCGATGCAGTTCCGGCTGGCCCCGCTGGTGACCGCACCAATTGCACAACGCAACAGAGCATTAGTCAGCCGGCCCAGTGCTCCGGGTGGCCCTTCCCCTTGTTCGCTGTTCACCGAGAGCCGATCAGCCGTGAGTACGTGAGGGGTGGAGGCGCGCAAATACCTTGGCCGCCCAGCCCCTGAGTCCCCCCGGATCAACGTTGAGGAGACCGCAAACCCTTCCCTCCCCTTCTCTCCTCCATAATCGCGTGACCCACCGATGGCCCGGCTCACTGAGAGGCCGTGAGGAATGTCCTCGTCGTTGTTCGGGTCACGGGCTCCGAGGTATACTAGATACAGGTCCCATGACCGTGCAACCCAACTCAGGCCAGCTTAGCGTCTTGGCGACTCTGTAGGCTCCGAAGCCAGAAGAGATCGAATGTACGATCTGATCTCAATCACGTCTCACTCTGCATACCCACGTTCTTCGGCCTTTGCAACTAGCAAACAATTGCGGCCATGCGATCACTGTCCCCGCCATCGGCCGTAATTTGATCACTCTACTCCTGGTCAGGTGAACAGTTGCGCCATTATATCCAGCACTCGTCTCCTGCAGATCGCGGATCTCGCCCTGGACGCAGTGGCCAGACCCAAACGATCACGGACGACCCACTCATCCCCGACTGTTTCGGTTCAAGCATGCATCCATTTCTTCTTCCATTCCAGTGCGCCAGTGCACACCGCCTCTCGACTCTTATCTCTGTCACAGCACTCAGCCTTATCGGCGGTGCAACCCGGTGCCCCGCCAACGAAAGGCGGGGCGTTTCATGCTCCTCGCCGCACTTGTGCCTATGGCGCTCACAACAGTGAAGGGATCGAAGGGATGCGGTCCGAAGGTGACAGAACTAAAACAGCCAGTCACCCGAGTTACGCTCGGTAATGTTCTTCGGCTTTCACCTAGTCCAAATCCAGGTTGGCTCATTTTGTGACGGAATGATGTCGCTTAGAGTCGTGAGTCGGCCGAGTGTGGCCAACATCTCGACTCGAGCACTGGTGATCGGCACATCTTGAATCGCTGCCGTCCGTCTGCTATCCACCGCACATCTTCCGACTAACGATTTCAACCCGCGAAGTAATAGCAAGTGACTTTAGTCCGGAATAGCCAAAACACGACGCGCAAGCACATTGGCACCGTGAAACAATCAGGCAGATCAGCTCCCCGTGCCCGGGCTGGCCAGTTGGCAGATCTAGGGTGGCATCTCTGTGCGTGCTCCTTCCACGCTCCGCCTTTCAATCGCCCTACGAACAATGCATGGCGACGATCGGTTGGGGCGAGCGTAGGGCTCGAACTTGATCGACGCCTCAAGGGGCTCTTGGCACTGGAATGCGAGCAGTCGGAGGTCGATGAGGGGAGATCAATGACGTGAGAGGGAGAGGCGGTGCTGGTGGCGGAAGGTTGCTGTGTCGGGCTCAGGTCGGCAGCTTAGCTGGCCAACAGGACTTGCCCCGTTCTTTCCACTTGCCTGACAGCTTTGCCGATCTCTCATCTCTCACATGGCTTCACCATAACTGTGCTCAAACGCCAATATCCCGAGTGCTTGGGATGATCGCTGGGATTCTGGAGAATGCTCAGGTGCCACCACTCACGACAGGCACCCTTCATTCAGCTCACTTCCCTCCCAGCCGTAAAAGATCGGGTCCATTCAAGGTATCAAGCTGCGACGTAAACCAAGAACAAGCGGTATGCATGCGCTCCATTTACAACCGGAGGACAAATCCGCACGGAGCTGTGGCAATCGCCGATGCTTTCCCTCGTCAAGTTCAACAAGCATCGGTGGCTCGTGCAATCTTTGGGAGTGCTGAGAGCCTGAAAGCAGTGAATCCGGTCGTCATAGTACGCCAGCATGCTGCATCTTCACATGGGAACAACTTACTGGCTTGCCCACGAATGAACACACTCCACTGACTCATATGGCGGTCTCCGCATTCCTTTAAGGCTACGTGCCAACCACGACCGCTCGCGTAGCACACACCCCAATGTGCCTTGTCTTCGCCTCCTGTGCTCGCGTGCTATCCTCAACCCTCAGCCCCAGCTTACTGACGTTAACGTGTCCTGATGCTTGCTTCTCCATCCTTTTCCCTCACTGCCCATCAACGGCAACGAGCCATCAACCAGTCGGCTCCGAGATGTCCAACCAGGACACCCGCCCGCCCAGTCTCCCCGAAACTGCATCTGATAGTGCCGAGTGGCAGGCCTGGATCTGCTTCTGTCCCGGTGAGGGCGGTTGCGGTGTGCTCACTCAGCATGAAGCCCCCAGCCAGCTCTCCCTCGAGGGTGGGGCAACGCCAGCTTTGACTCCCTTTCCAACTTGATCTGCAGCGAACACGCAGCCTCGTCAAGTTCCTCGCCGTGCTGGATTTTAACGAGCCCAACTCCTCTGCTGAACTGCAGTGCATTATCGACAACCCTCCTGCGCTCGTCGAGCTTCCCGAGCCCCCCGTCACCCTTTGCGTTTTCATCGATGGTTCTACCCAGGCGTGCTGGCGATCTGCGGGCCTCATCGAGCCGCTGTTCGAAAACGCCTCGTTGGGTATCACCTGCCTCCTCCCAACGGCACCGTGTGCCCTCGCTCCCTACCCGACAAGTTTCTGAATATGGCCGCTGCGCGGCTGTATCACACGCTTCAGTATGTCCGAGGTTCCGAACTCGAATGCCTGGAACGACGCTACAAGGAGGAGGCCCCTATGGCGGAGAGGATGCGCGCACGCCTGAGGTGGCTGGGGAGGGCGATGAAGGACGGACTCGAGCATTTTGATGATTCGGTCCGTGGTCCATCACGGACGAAATCGAAGAAGTGTGGTACGAGCTGGGTCGCCGCGAAATCTTGCTCGAGGATCTCCGGGACGAGTGCCAGAGTCTGTGCGACCGAAAGAACCACGTGAAGTGCACAGTGTGGGAGAACGGGCTAATGATGCTCGTCAGCCCTAAGACGACTTGGACGAGCATGGAGCGGCCAGCCCCCGTCGAGTTCACCAAAGGACCTCAGGTGGTCCGTTGAATGGATTCAGGAGGAGGATTGTACAAGAACGGTGTTTGGACTGAGGGTGATCTGGACCTTGACGGGCCGGTGTGTTGTTGTGAATTTTTACATATAATGTAGCCTCGTGTCATCTCTGTGAATTACTGGGCACTGAGCTCGTTGGTGGACCGAAACACAGTGACTCGGCCTTGCGTGCGCTGCAGCTCCTTATGCTGCCGGCTCCCCTTCAGCAAACCCAAGCCGGTCCTCTGCGTGTGCTGTCCACACCGCCTGCAGTCAGTGCGCATCCTCTCCACACGACGCAGGCACTGGCATCCCTCAATGTGATATGGAGGACGCACTCCGTTCCCAATGCCAACGATATCGACCGATGTAGACTTGACAACCCTATGATCCCCTATCTTACGTCTCAACATTTCACGCCCCTTCAAAGTTATGAAGCTCTTCGAGCCCAACATTTCGCGCCGCATCACCCACCTCCTGGTTTGGACTCGCGATGAGCCGGCGATCAAGAACCCTAAGCCCTTCGCCAACTTCCAGATCCAGCAGACGCTCAGGGAACTGGAACTGGCCTGGACCGCCCACATCACTGCCAGCCTTGCGATCGCCGATCGTTAAACCGCTCTCGGCGAGATCGATGAGGAAACCTAGATCCGCCTCAACATCCTCGACACAGACCTCCGCGACCAGGCGGCCCGGCTTTGGGAGCTGATCTTGGCTTGCTTCCCCACTCATGATCCGGCGGACAGTGGGGCTCACAGCGATGCTGAGGAACACGCAAAAGCCTGCGGGGGGCAACGTCTCCGAGACAACCAGCCAGCCACTCCACACTGAGCCCCCCGTCAACCTCGACCCTCCCACGATGGAGACCAATCTGAAGGACTTTCCATCCCTTCTGAACCGCCTCGCGGCGAAGTACGAGGTCAACTTTGCCCAGCTGCATACCGATACTCTTGGCCTGAGCACGGGTGAGCTCGCGAGCGACCTGGCTGAGCATATGCGCTGGACTACCCTGGTTAGTCTTCGCAAGACGGTGCGCCGCCGTGCCGAGCTCGTGGGGGAGTTTGCGACGCTGCACGACGGGCTGCGTCCTTGGCATCTCGGGGTTTGCGGCGCTCCCGAGAGGTGTGAGATGTGCTGGCCTGACTTGGTCATGGGAACAGTGGGGGCGCAGAGTGGTGCTGGGCAAGACTGGGCCGAAGAGAAGTAGGAGTGAACAGAAGTCTCATGGGTGGGAGAGGCAGCGATGCAGACAGATGTCAAAATCGAAGTAAGATCCAAAGTATGCATGGCAATGTCAATGGGCAGTGCATCTTGCACCGATGCGGGTTGCACAATGGGTGCGAGAACTGAGTAACGTTCGCTCACGACAGTTTCTCTGACTTTCCATTGTGTGCGACGGGCTCTTTGAATGGCATAGTCTGATTTGAAGTGATGCGTGCCACAGCAAGAGGCTGTTTCTGTGCCTCGTCACGAAGCTCCCTCTATGTGTCTTCCACAGAAGCTGTACTTACGGTCCTCCACAATGGACAACTAGTCCTTGAAGCGACCATTCCCTTCATCGGCGAAAACCCCCGTAAAGAGGCCGCAACATTGCTTCGAGCTCTATAGAGGTGGCTTGGCCTTCGAGTCTGGCGAAGAACCGCCAATCACCAAATCTCACCCGATCGCCCCACTCAGAACCATGCCCCAGTCCCGCTCTGGATCCCCGTTACCGTTAGAGCTTGTGAGCTCCGTCAAGCGAATCGAAACGTCTCTGTAGGATCAGAATTACTCCCGAAAGGCAGTGCAGCACGAACTGAGACGTCTGCGCGAGACGACCGCGGAGATGGAGCAACTGCTGTTGCGGTCGGTTGCACATGTGATGCAGCGAAACTCCCTCTCCACTCGTCTGGAGGAGATCAGGATCGACATTGAGGATGCGACAGCCAAGCTTCTATCGGTGAAGGAGAAGGAAAAGGAGCTATCAGCCGCAGGCACACCTGCGGCCATGAGCGAGTATCTTACAAAGCACGCCGGGACCCAGCGACAGCTTTCGGCGGATCCTCAAGTTCCGTCAGGAGAGGAGGCAAGTCTTGAAGCTTTTGAAGGCGATGGACGCCAATGGAAACAGGCTCGGGATAAAGTTTGGGAAGACGACCAATGGCATGGAGGCGCTCCGGACAGCCAAGCACTTGATCTAGTAGCGCAATGTTTGCCGTACAGGCTGATTGTGAACTGTATGAACTGACTGTTGCTCTCTAGCGACCGGGGAATACAGAGCCATTCCGGATATGCCTTGTCCTGCGAGACTCTGTGGCTGCGATGTCGTCGGACCAAACTCAATAATCGGCAGTGGCAACTCCTTTACCCAAGGGGTAAGGTGACTTCAAGAGCAGCCATAGTGAATGACTCGGCTGTGCTGCCAGTCCTGTCACTGATGAACAGTGGCGACCAGTGATGATGAACAGTGTTGAATGGCAGGACTTTCATAGCCTGGAAGATACTTCAACCCGCCAAGTAACGGTGTTTCGTTGCACCCCCAATTCCCTTCATCCTCTCTTCTTCCTGTCACTCTCTTCTCAAGCTCAGACTAGCCTGGCTGTGCGGCTGTTTCGGCCACAACTCTACCGCCACTCCTGACCTGGCTCTCCGCTAAAGTGTCCCAAGACCCCGCCCAAGGAGAAACAAGACAACAACAACGTCGACATGGACTAGATGGAGTGCCGTCTTCAGGCGCTCGAAAAATTCAAGGCAAAGCTCGAGACAGCCGAGAACTTCGGCCGTCTTGAAGCTCTCTAAAAGACCAGTGTCTCCGACTCCGCCACTCTCGATTCGGATGACATCGTTCGTCGTATCAAAACTCTAAAGAAGAAGCTCACCGGTAGCGTTAACCAAGAGGTTGAGCGCCGCCTCGAGGCTCTGATCCAGCTGACCGAAGCCGACCCCCAGGAGGTAGTAGCGGAACAACCCGACCTCTCTGATGGATCTGACCGGTTCTGCTTTTCAACTTCAAGTCGTAACGGGTGTGACAGTCAAGAGAGGTTCGACTCTCAGAACACGCTGAGTATGGTCCTGAACGAGTGTGCAGCGGACACCCAGGACAGGACCTCTGATGCCAAGAAGCTCTATGAGGAGACTCCTGTCGCGTTGAAGAGCCGCGACGCTACTCTTGTAACTCTCGACGTGTTACTGAGCGAGGTCTTCACCCGCCTGGAGTCACTCGCAGTGACTCAGAACGACACCCGCGTCTGTTTGGACAAGGCCCTTGACGTCGTACAACGACTCAGCGGTATGACCGACCGGGTTTTGGACCGCTACGAGGCAATGGGTGATGATGTGGTCGGCCGTACCCAGCTGGTTCTCCAGCAGAGTTATCGACTCGGGTCGACTCTGGAGCAGTTCTCCGAGAATGTGAAGAACGAGATGCGCGAGTTTCAGGAGACGACTCTGAATTCGGTTCAGCACAACTCCCGCGAATTCTCTGAGACTGGTCAAGTTCTGTGTGAAATCTTCGCTATTGATCACGAGATGAAGGAGGCTCAGACCGAGCTCGAGGGAGTCAAGCAGACTTTCGCCGCCATCCGCCCAAGGACAGTTCTACGAAGGCTGCCGCAGCCCCCAACGATCTCGCCTCAAGGAAGGCGGAGCTGGAGGTCTACATAGACCACCTCGGTCGCCAACAGGGGCCTTTCGAGAAGAAGCTCAGTCGTCTCAACAAGACCGACGACTAGGCTTCCAAGAAGTTTGATTCCCCTCTCAAAGCACCGATCGCCACTCCAACATCAACATTCCCGCCTGATTCCACCACTGCGGCCCTTCGTCTGAGCCACCGAGTGTAGCATTTCCTTTATACCCAAGCGAATCGTGTATGCATAATACCCCAATGTAGCCTCCCTTTTTCTCCTGTCATCTGTGGAGCCCGGCCCCAACTTCCGACGGCGGCAGCGGCTCTCGACAAGGAGAACATCCACGACATCTATGGTGAAATGGTATCATGCATCCTTGCCACGAGCGATTGGATGCGGTGGGGGTTCGATTCCCCCTGGATGTACGTTTTTAGCCCTCTGCTCGTCTCTGTAACATGCTGGTTCGCCGACGGAAGAGCCAGCGGCGACCCAGGTCAGGGAGGGGAGGTGCGAGGAGCGCCACCGCATTTTTGGACATGTCAGCGATGCCACGGTCGAACCGCTCTCAGGAGACAAGTAACAGCACTCGAGCTTCCTGGTTGCAGCTGATAATACCCTGCATCCCGATCAAAGCCCCGCGTTCGCTTTCAAGGACGGACGCAGGATGGTGAACATTTTGAGAATTATTCCTCAATATTCTTCCCATCCGCCACATTAGCACATGGTCAGTCACCCGGCGGTCAGTGATGCACAGCCGAACTGAGCCCACATGCTTCAGTGATGCACGCTGATGAGCGCCTCATGTGCATCGAAGCTCTGCAGATCAGGTCTCAGCTATGTCTCCTTCCTTAAAAGCGCTTCCGGTGCCTCATCACCCTTTGCAGATGTCAGTGATCGACTCCATCCCCCCTTGTCATCTTCTCCAGTTCCCTCCTCTACTACCACTAGAAACCCACCTTGAACTGCACCGTATCTGTCAACCCTTCCGACAGCATGAACGACCAAGACCTTTCCCAGCACAATCTCGCTACAGCTCTTCTCCTCCGTTTGCAAAGCGCCATAAGCAAGGCTGAGCGAGGATACTCGGCTCTGCAGTGGGCTTCTGAGGAGTTTGCCAAGTCACAACATAACCCAAGGTCATATGATCCAGGCTTTCATGGTCGTGTCGGCAGCCTCCAGATGCAATTACTGGCGGCGGGTGGCGGGTGGGCCCATCTCCACCAAGCGCTCTATCAAGAGCTGGAGCAAGTGTCCGGGGCAACCATGAATGCCGCTTGCGACACGATTGGCCACCCCACCTCCGCTTCTCCCGAGTACCGACTGCCCCTTGTTGGACTCGACTTCCCTGCAATGAAGCTCCGATTCTGGGTTGAGCAACGATGGCAAATCTGCGCTCGGCTACAGGAATCCCTGGGCACGACGATCCGCAACTACAACACGGAGATGGAAACTGCTCGTCAATACGCTACCCTTGATCTCAGCGTCGAAAAGGTCGTGCCGTTCGAGTACAATGAGTTCGACTTCAACCCAGCGGATGCGCAGGTTCAATGAATGGAGCCTGACGCCCTTCCGGTCCCTCATCAGTAGTAGTCTGCGGAGGGACGCAACATTAGCTGATAAAGCGAGTTGTACATTTACTGCATTGCACTGGACTAGTATCTCGATGTTGACTGATCTTGGCACGGCTGTCTTGACGAGCGAGCCTGGTTTCCGGACGCTACCGCAAGATCTAGCAACCATCTTGGGCAGAGTGCTGGTGGTAGATGTCCATTGGGTGCTGGTTCTGGTATTGTGCCCTGTTGCTGTCGTTCAACGCGGCGTCGAGATGCCACTGAATGTACTCGTGGGCTGTCACAGCCTCCTCCAGAGCGTCTTTGCGAGCGTCAAACTCGGCCCTGTAGAAGAGGATGCGACGGGCTGCGAGATCCGAATTATCAAAGTCCTTGAGCCAACGAAAGTCGCGCTGGATGATGAGAGCGCGCTTCTTGAGGAAGCGAACCTTCTTTTCAAGCTTCACGAGCTTATGGAAGAGGGCATTGGGAGAGACACTGCTCTGGTCGTAGGAGAAGGACTGGTGGACGGGAGGGAGCTGAGCGTTGCCACTCGTTGAAGCCCATCCACTCGAGGAGGATGTGACTGCCTGGCGCGAGCTTTCGGCCATTGTCTTCAAGCCTTGCTTGTGGCCGGTAATGAGTGCAGGGAGCAAATGCGGCTGTGAGATGGCTCTTGATGCACTTGAGGTTAAGCGATGATGGAGAGTGTAGAGTCATAGTGTGCGTGCCAACCCGGAGGCGGATGTGGGTGAGCGGAGCGCGTGTGCACTGGGTGTGAGACCGGTGCGAGAGGTTTGCGTACGCACACAGGGGTGCGCAGCACACGCCGAAGAGAGCTCCAGGATGTCAAATGAATGAATGCACCTCTTTCTGTACATTTGATGCGACAGTCCAGTGCCCCTTGCAAATCTGCTCATGGGCTGGATCCTTCCCACGGGCGTTGGGAAGTGTCACCATCGTCCTGCTCGTTAACTTACCTTCAGTCATCGTCTCAAGGAGTGTTTTTTTCCGTGAATCGTGAGCGCTTGTCTCTGTGATAGTGGAAGCGCATGGGCGATCGGTATAACCTCCAAGGCTGGACAGCCTGTATATGTGAAGCATCCAGACAGCGCTCGGTGTCGTAGGCCCAGCACGGTAGAGGCGCCCTAAGCAAAGATACCGCGCAGGGCGCCCACCACTGAGTCAAACTGCCTGCTGGACCATCCCTCACACTCAAGCCTGCCCACGGCACCAGCACAGTCCGGAGTATGTCATGTCTTGCCGCGGGTCATGCAGCAGACACCTGCACGGGGGGCGTGAAAACGCTTCCATTCGCCACGAACTGTATATCACGTGACGCTCACCGAGCCAACAGAAGCGTTACAGCGTCTTCGCTAGTACATCGGTTAGTATTTCCGCTTTTCAAGTATCTTGGGCGCGGACGAGCGGGGTTCGATTCCCCGGCGGAGAAAGAAGCGAGTGCAGCTTCCCTTTTGCACCCCTGCAGATCAGACTCTTTCAGGAGGCACTCAGGACACTGGGTGGTTTGGCCCACAAGCCACCCGAACACGTGTCCGAGGTTCGATTCCCGGTGCGGCAAGTGCCTTTAGGCATCGCTCTGCGCAAAGGCAGTGGACACCGGGTGGCTGAACGCTGCCGAAAGAGTCAGGGGAAGATGTTGCGCGCAGGCACGGAAACGTGGAGCGCGCAATGAGTGATCACCGGCCCAGGACATGATGCGTCGATCCCGTTGTTGCTCAGGAGAGAGGAGAGACGAGTCCCTCATCTGGCAGCTGGAGGGCTCTGAACTGCGACTGGGTTTGCCCACCTTGTCAGGTGCAGCATTCAAAGAACCAATGGAGAAATGACCAGCCCCGCTCGCAGCTTGCTGCATGCAGCATGGCTCTTCTCGCTGCTCGCTTACGAACAGTCGCGCGCTCTTGCGCAATCGCATGCTCCCACCAGCGTACCTTGCGTCAAACATGCCGCAAGGGAGCCGAGGCCGTCGAACGGGGGAGCCGGGGTAAGGTTCCCGGTCCGTGTTCGATGTGCGGAGAATAACCAGATTGGGAAGACTTCTCCAATTCACGGTGAGAGCGCGTGTGCTGCAAGACCAGTGCGGGCGATGCAGGTCTTGCAGGCATGCACATACGGCAGGCCAAGTTTGCTCATGCGGCGGCGTCCCGGGAAGATGAAACATGACCAAATCAGGATATCTAGGATACAACTCGCAAAAGATTGCTGGGAAGAGTAATGTACAAGCACAAAATGAGGAAAAATGTGCGATGCAGGCGGGGAAGCGAGCACGCAACCGCGGGTGAGCGGCGCCGTCGTCGCGTCGTTGCCTGTAGACTATGCGTGGCTGTGTGGGAGCATGCGGGCGATAATGTCGTGGATGGTGTGAGAGTTGGTCGCGCAGGACGGTGAATGCTGAATGGCGTGAGTCTATGAGAAGGTTGTTGTAAAGGCTGAGAAGTGATCAAGGAATGACACCGTGCTCCTTCGCACTGGCGATGATCTTCTCTCCAACGCCACCGAGGGCGTCAGCACCCTTGGCCATGCACGTCTGCCTGGCGAGCTCGTACGCAGCAGCGACGCGCGCAGGGTAGAGGGAAAGGACTTGCTGGATGTCGTCGCGGGACTTTGTCGGGTGCTTCTGCGCCATCACGTCGAGGTACTGGGGGTGGAGAGTGAAGCCTGGCGATGTTGGAGGCGGAACGCGGAGGACCCACAGGGAGCTAGCAAGTCAGCAACACGCAAGAAGGATACAACCCACAGTCCGACGACATAGTAGTCGTAGTCAGACCAGGACTCTGGGGTCGTTGTGGGTGTCGGGACATCGAGAGGGCGAGTTAAAGATAACATGGTGTGTGGTTCTGTAGTATGATAGAATCGTGGATGCAGAAGTAGAGGAAATTGACAACGCTGAGACGCAGTTGACTAGACGAATATAACCCGAAGCCCGTCGTCCCGAGTGTACGAGAGAGGCGGCCAAGGGTTGTTGGCCACTGGGGCACCAGATGATAGGGTGCGCGGGTTGACGCCCGTTGAGGGTCCACCGCAAGGGTCTGAAGGGCCGTCACGGCCGAGGCACGATTGATCCCCACAGATGAAGCACGCACGGCAGAACGTCTGGATACCGTAAGCTCGTCCGATTAGAGTACGGCAGAAGATAAGCACTCGGCCGTGCTGCAGGTTGGTGCGCTCCATGAGCCCCATGTCGTGCATGTAAGGGCCTTGGTCTCAGAGAGCTGACGCACGAGACGTGACTGGAGAAGCAGGGTGGAAGGTCTGGACGCGCGCACATGGGTGAGGAACGTCATTCAAATTAGCCAGCTGATTTAGCGTAACTGAAGGGCTGTTGGGGGATGCAGGAGATTAACGTGCAGCTGCGTTACGAGTCGGTAGGAACTGAACGTTGGCTCTGCGGTGGGACGCCTCTGATTGCGTGCGGAGCGTGACTCGTACCATGCCATCACCGCTCACGTAGCTCACAGTGCTCACCTCAGCATGGCCGTAACTCTGCCCACCGATCGCACACCTCACGCACATCCCGAGTACATTTACGCCCGACTACTCACGCAACTCACGCAGTCACTGCTCAGCTGCTCCATGCGCAACCGCTCCATAGAGCACTTCGCCGTAGATGGTCCGCAATGCGCAACGTAAAGTTGATTCCGATCGCAGTTGGCCGCCAGACCCTCTGCGTACCTCATGCCGTTCCTCCAGTCCCTTGTGCACTAACGTACGCTAATGCGCATTTGAGGAATACGGGGGACATCCCAACCAATTCATCTCTCGTCAGCTCGCTTCCTCTAGACTGCATCTCAGGAAGTGTCAGGATGCATTCAGGAAAATGAACTGAGGAACAACCCTGAGCTTAACAACGTGGGAACCCTTTCGAGCGCTCTGATACGCTGACTGCCCGCACAGCGTATCGAGCGCATGGTGCATACGAGCAGTTGCATACCTCCTTGGCCGCTGTTCGGCATTGTCTCGCCTCGTGTGCTCGTTCGATGCCATGATGTGACGAATGAAGGAGGGCACGATCAGCAGGGTCGGGGATCTGGGGGCCAAGCAAGGTAGCGATGGAGCTGCTTGCGTGGAGAGCTTAACGTTTACGTACAAGGGAGAGTAAGTCCGAAAATCAGATAAGACTGGCCGGCTTGTGGTGTACCATACACACTACTGCGTACGTGCTTCGTGCTCCGATTGAGCTGTCCCTTTGACTGCTGACTGCTGGCTGAGCCGATGACCTCTTACCCGACGCAAGTCGAAAGGCACTCGCGGTGTCGATATGACACAGTGGCGTACGCCATGGTTATTCACCAGGTCTCGTATCATCGGTCGACGATGGGAACGACGAGATCAGGTGACCACTGTCAATCATGATCCGGACTCTCACGTCGTCGAACAGTATTTCTGCATGATCCGAGACGCTTGCCCCACAGCTACACTGAGCGTAGCCGTCTCTGCGATCTGCGAGCTGTCCATTTGGCAGCATCCTCCAATCTCTGCGCAAAGTCTTGCTCATCCCCCTCCACTTGGTTGGCTGCTGACGTAGGTTACCGAGAATAGCCGTCAACTGGCGTGCGGCAGTTCAGCGCGACCCTAGGGGCGAGCCGTGGAGAAGGACTATGTTCTGGGCTGCGAGCGGGGCGAAGGTTGTAGGGAGAGGCCATCCGAAGTAAAGTTGTCCGGTGGTGCTCGTGCCTCGACCGACCTCTCCCGGTTCGGTCCAGTTCCTCATTCTTCCTCATTCGGCAGGTGTATGGCAACTGGTCCAGGGAACCCCATGTACGACATGGCTCAACATGACGCAGTGACTGCCCAATGCAGAGTGGTGAGGAGGAACGTCTGCGGAGTGCGGAGCAGCGCTGCGGGCGTTCATTATGCGGCGAGGACGATAAGGTGGAAAGCTGTGTATCGTGAGCTGTTATCGCTCCGCGTGTCAGCCTGGCGCTAGCGCTAGCGCTCACAGTTTGGAGCAAGCGAGCTCGCACCCGACGGCCGACACTACTCCAACGCCAAGCTAGTACGAATCCACGTTATTGGGCGCTCCTGCGAATGGAAGACTGCTTGTTCGGGTGGAAGCTGCGTACCTGCACCTCCAGCACGAGGAAGCTCGTGATCGCCGTCCCGCCCTGCACTTGCGGTTTTAACGTTGCTTCTTGCCAGCACTTCCAAGCATTTCCTTTGATCGCAGCAGGGACAGCGAGCGAACTATCGTGGAAGCCCTCTGTGCCCGAACGGGGTGCTGTCGAACGGTTCGGAAGGGAGCCGGCGTTCAGCTTTTCGATGTCTCGGAGTCGTAACGTTGTGTTCTGCATCCAACTGCGTTCTGTATAAGAGCTTGTTTGTTCCGTCATCGGACATCCTGCACATTAGTCATGAAGTAGGAGAGGCCCAATTCCCTGCGCGGTCGTAGAACGTCGATCCACCATGTAGCTCCTTCAAAACAGCTCCAACAAGCCGACGGGCGTCGACGCGTTCGGAAAGGTTACTTCTAAGAAGCCCTTTGCCGGCCCTAAGAGTGCTGACGGCATGATCATCCCGATCGTTCTGCAAGCATAGATCTGCGACCGCAGCTGGAAGTGGCAAGCACTGCTATTGCTCAACCCATTTGTACTCCACAGCCAAGAGTACAGAGACCGTTGGGGGCTTATGCATGAAGAGCGACAGTGGGCTTACACTGAGGAGGGCACTGCGAAGCCAACGATAGCCTGCAGTTCTCGATTGATGTGGAGTTGTGGAGCTACAATAATGCCTTTGCGCCGATTGAGCCCTCCTTGACACAAGCGCACCTGTTGCAACCTGGGGACTAGAGGGAGCTCTCGCCCCTGGCTCTCTCAGCCTTGAGCCTTGAGTCTGAGTGTCCTTGGAAAAGACAAACCCTACTTGCTTGCTTGCTGTCTTCCTTCCACCGCCATCGAGTCATCAACTCACATGCTATGCTGGTGTCATGCTATGGTGGTGAGTCTAAGTCGTTGACACAGCTACTGGTTCGAGTTGTGCTCCTGTGGATCCGAGTTTTGCGACGTGAACGTTGAGAGTTGGCGGCGCAAGTCCCTGTTACCGCGACTCCTAAGTTGGATGTCTCAAGTTGGAGGGTGGTACTGACGCGACCGCGGCGCGCATGTCGGTACTCTAGTATCGAAAACAAGACGGAGGAAGAGGCTTTCAGGACAGGTCCTCATCGATATCACAAGGCTCTGAAGACACTTTGTCACACTAGTCGCCGAGTTCGATTCCCAAAGCAGATTGTGCTTTGTGGTGATGAGGCGCAAAGCATCGCAGGTCGTCGACTGGTTGAATGTTGGAAAGAAGGAACAACGAGACTGAGCGATCGACGTCGGAACCGTAACCGGCTGATTCTCAAGACGCGTCATTGACGTCACGTGCTGTGTTCGTCGCGCGTTGCTGCGAGCCCAGCCTGGTGCCGAGGATCTCATTCGCAACCCTCTGTGCGCAGCTATAACTCTGCACCCTTGTCAAACTCGTTTCCAATCCATCGCGGTCGTGGCCATCATTCTCTCAAGCTAACCGTCTGCTGACATATCCCGGACTTCAAAATCCCCGTTTCCGAGAAGACTGCCAACCTGTTCAGGGACGAGACTACATCGGTTACCGTCTATCGTATGCGAATCTCGACAGCATGCCGACTGAGCTCTTGAGTTTTCCCCCGGCCTACTCTGTCGTCGGTCTGTACCGACTGCTGACGGACCCGACCATTCGCGAGCCTGTCTATGCCAAGGTCAAGCATGCGTCCGTCCGTGGTGCGATCGTCGGCAGTGCCTATGCGATCTTGGGATGGGGCATCATGGACTGGGTCGTCAAGAAGTTCGTCCTGAGAGGGAAGACGGGAACTGTGACGCTGGGCCACGGGTCTCTTTCGATCAACATCGATCTTCTACTCTGTGAGTCGGGACTCCGGACAGAGGAGGTCGGGGGGCTCACTTGCAACACTCGCGCTGACCACCTCCCAAGACACACACCTGCTCATCCTGCTCCCGCAGCTTGGATCGATCATGCGATTTTTCATCATCAAGAACCTCCGCATCGCGCGCTCGCGCGCCTTCAACCTCACTGTCCAGAGCAGGGGTAAGCCAGCCGAATTCTGGAACCAGGGCTATGTTGAGGAGTGGCAGGACCCTCCCAAGCCAACGGCCACGGAGAGGAAGCTCTTTGGCAGGCTGCGCGGCCCGACGCACCACCAGGAGAAATGGATCAAGTGGCTTCTGTGGTGGCCTAGCAAGATCGTCATCAAGAACTGTGAGTGCAGGATGGGCCCTGAGGCTAACGGTGCAGTCATTCTACTTCCTCTCTCACCGACCCTGCCCCTGATTGCGCCTATCTTCTTTTCTACCCTGCGCGCACTTCAGGCAGCGGAGGTGCTGCACCAGCCGTACTTCAGGATGAAGAAGATGGACAACCAGGAAACATGGACTTGGATTGAGGAGCGCAAGTGGGGATACCGAGGTGAGTACCGTACCGCACATGTGCGGGCTGACCGTAGCCTTCGGTTTCATCGCATCTTGGCTTGAGGGTTTGCCGATCATCGGTTTGCTGTTCTCCGTGTCGAACCGCATCGGTGCTGCTATGTGGTGAGTGGAGGCGCAGAGTGATTTGGGCACCGCGCCGCTTTCCAATGGTCGACGACAAGACTGACATCCAGGGCGCACGACCTCGAGAAGCGTCAGCATCTCTTCGGCCACCACGTCCTCCAGCCCCTCCCGCCCAACCGCACCGGAATGTTCGGATCTGGGACTGCCTTGGACATTACACCGGAAGTCGTTCGTAAGGAGAAGGAGATTCACGCAAAATGGAGCCACAGACCAGCCTACGCTCCTGTCACGGTGGACACCGAGGAGGCGGACAGCCAGCCGCCGTCATACGAGATGAGCGAGAGGGACACGCAGCGTGTTCCCCATGCCGCTGGGAGCAGTAGTGTCGGTGGTGTGGCCGGATCCGTCGACGCTAGCTTGACGCAGGCTGCGCAGAGGATCCCGCCTCCACTGCCTCCGAGAAAGGGCAATGTGGAGCAACACATGCCCGGTGGGCTCTGAATAATTGTGTAAATCACCATGCCACGTTGATCGCAGCATAGATAAGATCCCCCGACCTGGAGCCCAACAGGCGACGGCGATCCCTGACGTCAGCGCATTTTATGATCAATGCCATTGGGCTGCACGGGCTGCGAGGTTGAATTTGAATGACAGAAGCCTTGGAGCGCTGTGCCGAAGTTGCAGAGCTGGCAAATTCCAGTAAGCATGGTCAGCAGCTCCACCGCCATGAAAGCTAGAGATGCATCGAGTCCGACGGCCAAACTCGAAGATGTAGTGAAGGCGGGAAGGTACGGGCGCGGGGGCGCGGGTGGATGCATTGTGTGGACACACGACCCCGGCAGGAGGCGTAGCAGGTTTTTGCGTTATCCGACCCACCCTGATAAGCGAGATGTCCAGTCCACTTTACTCGGCCAGATCAGCGTGCTGGCCACCACCCATCCCACGCCGCATGGCCGTCTCATACACCAAGCCTGGCGGTCGACGACGCGTTGCGAAGCAGCCCTCCGTCGGTCTCGACCACTTGATACCCGCCACAGACACCACACTGCCCTCCGAACACGACGCCCTCACGACTCGCACCGGTGTGCACGCGACCCCGCCACGACTCACCAGACAATCTGTCAGGATCTCCATTGTGCCCCCGACCCCGACGCCTGATGTGCCGACGCGGGAATGCAGTCCCTCGAGCACACCCGTCACGTCCCCTTCTTTCCACACCACACACAACGCACAGTCGTTCATGCCCCGCCTCCCTCTCGGCTATGACCCGGACCCCGCTCTGCATGGCGAGGGCAGCAGCCGGGCACCGGCCACGACCAACCCCCGGCCATCCAAGCGGGCACGCTTAATGAACCCTGCCCTGCCCACGCCATCGCTCCTGATTGGTGGAGGTAAGCCTCGCCGCCAGCGACGAACCGGCGGCGCCGAGCCGAGGCCTCGTGCGACACGCTCCCGGCGCGGCTCAGCTACACCTGTATCGCTCGAGAGCATCGCCGCCGAGTCCGACGCCGTCAGGGCCGAGGTCGTTCGCTTAGGACTTTCTATCCGCAAGGTTGCTCCGGACGGCAACTGCCTCTTCCGCTCATTGTCTGACCAACTCTGGGGCGACCAGAGCCGCCATGTCGAGGTCCGCAAACGTATCTGCGATCACCTCGAGAAGCACCCCGAGGACGTCGGAGACTTCGTCGCTGGCTTTCTCGACCCGCGCGGCAACGAGACGTACGAGGAGAGCTACACTCGGTACGTGGACAACATGCGCCAGCAGGGCACGTATGGCAGCCACGTCGAGCTCCTCGCTGCGTGCAAGGTCTTCCGGCGCAGCATTCGCCTGGTGCTCTCGCAGACGAGCCACACGGTGGAGTTCGAGGCGACGTCTCCCGCGCCGAAAAGTATTATCAAGAGCGACGATGCAGATGACGAGGCGAAGGAAGGCTCTGAAACCGCAACCTCTGGCCGCCGGCGCAAGGGGAAGGGCGCAGACGCTGCGCCACTCTCAGTCCCAGACGCGAAGGCCGGCCACAGCATGTTATGGCTTGCCTTCTTTGCCGAGGCGGAACACTACGACAGCATCCGCAAGAGTTCCGGCTCTGGCCCCGCCGAGGTTCCTGACAGCCTTGCGGTCCCGCATTCGCGTGACGTCTCCGAGCTCGCGCGACGAGAACGTGGTGATCTACCGCCGGAGGAGCCATCGCGCCGCTCGGGCGGCAAGAACGACAAGCTCGCGCAGGTGTACGCTTCGCTGCCGCCGAACCACGGGCTCAGCGACGAGCACGTCGCTGGTGTTCTCGCCCGCGTGAAGGGAGACATCGGCGAGGCTGTCGAGATCCTTCTGGAGGACATTGACCTCGAGGCTGAGGCGGGCTCCCAGAGCAGCAACTCGAGCGCCCACGTCGAGGCCATGCTCAGCGATAAGGACGCCTACCGTGAGCGCCTGAACACGCCATCCAGCGAGGAGTACGCCGCGAGCCCGTCCGACTCGGCGAGCACTGCGCCCACTTCCCCGCTCGGCAGCCAGAGCGAGCGAGAGGACCCCGAACCTGCCACCGAGGAGGATAAGGGTGGTCACCTCCTGCGTTCTGGCCGTAGGACCGCTACCGTCACGCCGGCACCGGCACCGCCCTCTGCCCCGTCCTCCCTCGGACCTACGACTAGAAGTCGCAGGCGCCGTGCGAAGATGTGATCGGGCTCCCACGCCGATCGCTTACGACCTTCCCTGCTGTTCCACAGAGTAGGAGCATCTGTCACTGTGCATACATCCAACGCAACTTCATCTGTTCACTTTGTACACATTTTACCTACTACACATTTACACATTTCTCTGTTCATGATCTCCATGTTCTGCAATTAAAACCCACACCGCCCCGGACATCGTAGATATGTAGCCGTTGTGCGTGCTGTAAGCATGTATCATTGTTGTTTTGGAACTCCATCTTTCTCTCTTCACGCTGCAGTTGGGGCGCATAATGAGGTCGAAAGCATGGTAAACTACCCGAATGCCGAGCTGAAGGAACAAGAAGGAAGAAGAAAGCGCACTCGATCAACAATGGAAACTGAGCGATACGCGGACATGAGCGCGTTACGTCATCTGACCAAGGTTGGCCGTGCACGTTCCTCCACCTTGGCAAGTCACAACTCTGGGGTGGCGATTGCTCTAGCTTCATTTCAATCGACGATCCGGCGGGCAAGATGAACGAGGACGAGGTAAAGGAGGCCCTCCTGGCCCCGTCAGAACACTCCGACTGCCCAACACACTCCTTACATCAGGAGCGACCTTGCCGACGTCCCCCACGATACCGACACACACTCCTTCCCTTCGCGCTCAAGGCGATGTATGTCCTCGCCTTCCTTTCTGCGCTCCCGTTACTCGCCCGAGGTTTGGGATCTCTCACTGAAAGAAACGACTCCGTTTCCCACGGTAATGACAACGGCAGCCAGGAAGAGTATGATCACCACGGAGGTCACGGCGGTCACCACGGAAAGAAGGGGAAGAAGGACAAGTACGGCGGCAAGACGCTCGCGCCGTCCAACGTCACGGTCGTGACTGGCCTGTTCAGGCAAGACGATCCCAACCTCGACCCCGAAGGCTATGATATGTTGAAGGACAGCTTTGGATTGCTCGACAAGTCCCACGACCGTTGGAAGAAGTTCACGATGTGAGTCATACGTGCCTTCCGTCCCCAAGTAACCTGCTGGCCATCTGGCTCTCTGGGCTGAGAGTCTCGTATGTTGAAGCTGACAGCAGGCACATCAAGAAGCTGAACGAGGAAGCGGATGATCAGACGACGTACAAAGTCGTCTTTGTTGCGCGGCATGGCGAGGGATACCACAATGTCGTGAGTTGACTTCCTCAGCTTTACGCTCCACAACGAAAACAGCTGACACCCAGGCCGAGAGCGTTTATGGCACCCCCGCGTGGAACTGTTACTGGAGCCTGCAGTACACTGACGGCAACATGACATGGGTACGTGGTCGACACAGCACAGCTAAGGAGTCGGGATGGTTTAGCTAATTCCCAGGGCCCGGATCCCCTCTTGACCCCGTTGGGCGAGTCGCAAGCCGAGTCCGCCAACAGGGGATGGAAAGAGCAGCTCAAGGATGGTGTGCCTCTGCCGCAGACTTTCTACTCATCGCCCATGCGCCGAAGCGCGAGCACACTTGAGATAACCTGGCGCGACATCGTGCTTGACAAGGGCGTGCGCCCCGTCGTGAGTTGCGAAGAATGGGGATCGAATTGACTATCAGATCAAGGAGATGTGGCGTGAGACGATTGGACTGCACACCTGCGACGAGCGGAGTAACAAGAGCGTGATTGCGAAGGCGTATCGTGAGTAATCACAGTTGTACCCCTCGGCGCGTAACTGACCCTGCAGCCGGGTTTGACTTCGAGCCCTCGTTCACGGAGCACGACCCACTGTGGGACCCGCAGTTTGAGGAGACACAGACGCAGCTTGCCGTGCGTGCTCGTCTGGCGCTAAACGATATCTTCGCGACCGACCCCTCCACCTTCGTGTCCATCACGGCTCACTCGGGCGTCATCAACGCCTTCTTCCTCGCGATCGGCCACAGGAAGTTCCAGGTGCAGACGGGCGGTTTCGTCCCCGTCGTTGTGAGTACCAGCTACGTGAGGAATGTTTAGCTGACAACCCAGATCAAGGCCGTGTCCCACCCCACGGCAACGTTCTCGTCCATCACCCGCGGCCAGTCAGCTACGGCACCCGTGTGCACAGATGACCCAACTGCGAAAGTCATGCCTCCCGCTAGCGTCACTGTGACGCCGCCGTGGAATGCGCAGGCTACGCCGACTTTGACCGGCCACTAGACAAGATACTCTTTCGTTGTTGTTGTTGTTAGTGTAATTTCAGAAGGATGAAAGGTACAATGTCATCAGTTTCACTCTTTCTCAGCCGTCCGCGCAGCTCTTGCGCTATAGATTTCACGAGCTTTCTCCTCGTTAGCATCCTTGTCTCTTCCGGGTGTTCATGCATACATGAGGCCACCTGCGGTCAGCAGATATGGGACGATAGGTAGAGTGACTTTTCGCACGGCTCCGGTTGGCTGAGAACAGCTCAACGTGCCACGCCCTGAAGTTCCGAATTCTCCGTCTTGTTGCTTCACCGTAGCGAGTCCACCCACCGTGTGCTCGGCGCTGGGCCGGCTCGACGCTGCTGAGGCTACCCAACTCGCCTACCTGCAGCTCAACAACACAACCCCACTCTAGACAAAATGCTCCGCGCTGTGGTCCGACCCGCCTCCCTCGTCCCCCGCGCCGCCCTGACGCGCGCCGCCTCGTCCTCGGTCCCGAAGGTCCAGTTCGACGCCTCCGACAAGGCGCCGAAGGACGCCGCCCCTGGCCAGTCGCCCAACGTTCCCCAGACCTGGAGCCAGAACCAGCAGCCCAAGGACGCCGCCTTCAACAACCCCCGCTTCGAGCAGGTCTACGTCCCCACCCAGCCCGACTCGCTCTCCGCTATGGGTCTGGTCAACGAGCAGCCGATCGTTAAGGTCCAGGGACGACGGGCGGTCTGCAACGGTGGTAAGTCAAGATCGGAGGAGGGAAGGACGGAAACTCGGACTCGGCACCCGGAATAAAGACGGAGACACAGGGAGGGAATTCAGCAGCAGCGGAAGGCATGCGTGGAGAGGGCACAGGCGCGCTCGCTGCGACGGCAGTCGCGGTAGAGAAGGAAAGGCGCAATCGCATTCTTCTTCATGCCGGCAACGGGGCAGCTCATCTCCAGCTCGGTGACCCCTCTCTCGCCGTGTCCGCTGCTGGAAACTGTCTTCGAGTCGGGGGTCGAGATGCTGTGCACTTTGCGATGTGTGCGAAGGAGCGCCAGAACCGGTCGCCTTCCTCGACAACATCGTTTCGAGCCGTCCGCCTTCCCTTTGGAGCCTCGCGGCCTGAATAGCTGAGCTGACTTACAGGCGGCGGTCCCCTTGGCCACCCCAAGATCTACATCAACCTCGACAAGCCCGGAGCCCGGGTGTGCGGATACTGGTGAGCTATCCGCTGTTGATGAAAAGCTAACAGGCAGCGGTGCCCGGTACGAGCAGGAGCACGCCCACCACTAAATATATATGCATTCATGGACCGATAGCAACGAGGACAAGAACGATCCCCTGGGCTCAACGTATTTCTGACCCAACTTCTGACAACGCAGCGGACCCGTCAAGTTGTTCCATCGCAAGCTTCTCTACAGTTACACCTCGACCTTCTACAGCTAGTGGGATAAATCAGAGAACCACAGCCTCGGAGACATAGGTCGAGCGACCGTCCTTGAGAAGCGCGCACGTCGCCAGGACCGCGGCACCAACGTACATGGCAAAACGGCAGGCGTGGAGCGTCTCCCAACGTGAGATGAGCGCGTCGGCCTTCTTCTCCAGCTCAGGGGTGACCTCTCCCTCGAGGCGCTTCTCGTCATCGAGCGCGAAGAGCTCTTTGTTCGTGGGCATGATGAAGCCGAAGGTGAAGGGGACGATCAGAGCGCCGACAATGCCAGAGGCGAGCGACAGCTTGCGCACACACTTGTTCGGGTGCGTCGCGACCACGATCGCGTCACAAAGGACAGCGGCGGCTGTACCGCCCAGAGCCATTTTCTGATGTCAGCTATTCCGCCGTTCAACCTAACTCGCCCCATGAAGAGGGGCAATGTGCAGTCAGTCGGGACATACCTTGGCAGCATTGTAGAAACCGCGCCAGATCTTGACCTTGTCGGCCGATGAGATGCGGACACTGGGAGCAAGCGTGCCCTTCAGCAGAGGGATGACGCCGCCCTGGCTCAGGCCGACTTGCGTGTAGAGCACGTACGAGGTCGCGCTCGCTGCGCCGACTAGGGCGTACGTTGCCGTGCTAAGAGAGCGGTAGTCCTCCGATGCGAAGCCGACGGCTGACATTGTGCTTGGCAATTGGCTGGATTCTAAGGGTGTGAACTAGTTGGGAGAGTGTAGGTACCGAAGTCAAAGTGAGGTCGATGATGACACGAGTTGGTGTTTGTGCAACTGTGCTGTGTGATGTAAGTGTTGTCAGTTGAGTCGGCTCCCGGTGTCGAAGCAAAAGGCTTATATGGTCGTTCGTTCTGAAGGACATGTGAATGCCGGATTCAGATGCAAGCGGCAAGGCGCAGAGGCGTGAGGCTGATGCCGATGGCATGACGAAGCGGACGTCAGCGTACGTCAGAAGCCCGAGTTGTCCGAGAGTCGCCGATGCTTTGTGTGTGTGTGCCGAACGGAGAACCGTCTTTAGGCGCTATTCCGCGGCCTGATGCACTATCCGTGAGGCATGCCAGAGCCAGAGCCGCAGCACTAGACAGATCCCACCACAAATATGTGCAGAGTCTAGATCGCCGCCCTTCACAACAAGAGTCGACAGCCCAGACCTCTGAGGACCTCTGGATTGCGTCATACAGTAAGCGATTTGGTGGGGTCACGTGTGTGATAAGTGTTCACCGCGTGGCTTGGCTCATGCCAGGAAAGTCGCAGGGACGGCCAAGGGCTACTAGGCTTCTGGGTCACTGGAGCTCAAGGAACGCAGGCTCGGTCTCAAAAAGTTCCAGTCCACCCACCCAGCGGATCACGGCACACAAGTCACCAACGAGCCAGAGGGAGTCCCATCGAGGCCATTGATGCGACTACCGCGTCATACCCACTCGCACACTCGACACCTCATCTCCACTTCCCTCCCTCCTTCGTCCATCACCACACCCAGGAGGACGTGGTGCACAAACGCTCCTCCTCTGACAATACCGCCCCAGCTACCCCTGTCGGGCCTGCCCTTGTGTGCAACATCCGTCGGCGCGCGGACCGTGTCCACGCTACCAAAGTCGAGCGTCTCAAGCAGCCGCCAAATCACAAGTCCGCACCGGCTCCCTGTCCTGCCCTCTTCTGGCAGCTTGACCCGATTGTTGACAGGCCGCCCTGGCCCTAGCTACAGCAAGATCAGCTGCACCGCGTTCACCACCGGCTTCAGTTTGCTTGGCCTTGCTCGCCTGACTCTTGCCCCTCGCGCCCGAGCGCCGCTCGGTTACGAACACATCACCAGATTCATGCCCAGCAGCAACGCGACTGCAAACTATCACTCCCAGTCCCAGTCCCGTCCCCGTTCCCCTCCCCCGCCCTCGTCGACGTCGCGCTCGCTCGCCAGCCGCCTCGACCCCGCCCCCTCGTCGTTGGGTCACTTCGCCTCTTCCTCGCGAGCTTTCAAGACTGCCGCCTCGGCGATTCGCCCGTCCAGCTCCGGTACCCATCACGACCGTCGCCCCGTGTCTTCCTCGGCGTCCCAGTCCCAGGCCCGCAAGCGCACACACGCCGAGCCCGCTTCTCACGACAGTGACGCTCACGAGCATCAATACAAGAAGATGAGACGCCATCCCAGAAGGCCCGCTAAGAACGGGCGCCCCGGAGGAGGGAAACCGCCCCCTCCACCCTTACAACAGCTCGAACCGCCCCTCCTGAACCGCGAGGAGATCCTGCGCCGCTTCCCCGTCACGCTGAAACAGCAGTGGGAGGAGAACCCGAAGGCGCCCCTCGCAAACTATCTCGGTGGAGGTAGCGGAGGAGCTCAGAACCTCGGAGAAGGAGGAAAAGGCTTCGTTGTTACTGAGGGTTCCGTCAACGGCCAGAAGGTGTTCCGGTGAGCTGCAGAGGGAATTGAATGAGCTGACAGCAGATGCTCCGTCGCCGCGAACGAGGAGTACGGCATCGTTGGTGTCGGAGACAGCCCAAACAAGAAGGAGGCGGAGAAGCTTGCGGCTCTCAGCGCCGTGCTGCAGCTGCAGGCTAACGGACTAGTGGGTTGCGGGAGGGGTGTTTTGGCTGACCTCAGCTCGACCGGAAAGGCGGCGCGGCAAAGGCACAGGCTGGCAGTAGCGGGGTCTCATCTGCTGTCGCGAACGCCTCTGGCGGTGGAGAGACGGCTACTTTATCCGATGGTTCTGAGCTCACGTACGACCGCGCTCGCAACTTCATGGAGTGGTACTGCAACAAGTTCAAGTTTGGCAAGCCCGATGTCGAGTACATGAGCGCCGTGCAGCGCATCCCGGGACGGAAGAAGGGCGGCCCCACACAGTGGGAGGCTGTCATGAGCGTCTCGGGCCGGCACATTGGCCAGGGTACCGGACAGAACAAGAAGGGAGCTCTCATCCGGTGCTACCTCGATGTCACGAAGTACCTCGAGAGCTGCGACCCGGGACTCTGGGCCGAGTTCGTCGAGTATGCCAAGCGCGACCCGCTGAACCTCGGTATGGCCCCGCACCTTGTGTTCAGCATGAGCGATGCGCTCTGCGACGAGGTCCAGGGCTTGTGCGGCGACATTCGTCACTCGTTACTCTACTACAACGCTCCCCCGCCAGACGCTGCTGCGCACGTCCAGCAGACCATGCCGGCATGGAGCGCCGGACGGAGGTTCCACGCCTCGGCGTCCGAGCTGCAGGCTAAGAGCATGGCGCTCCAGGACCGCCTGACAGACTACGAGACGGACCCGAAGCTCGAGAAAATGCGCGACACGCGCGCCGCACTCCCTGTCCACACCAAGGCGACGGACATTCTGGCCCGCATCGAAGTTAACGACGTAACGATCGTGATGGCCGCGACTGGATCGGGTAAGACGACACAGGTGCCCCAGCTCATTCTCGACGACTGGATCAACCGCGGAGACGGTGCCAAGTGCAACATTGTGTGCACGCAGCCCCGTCGTCTTGCCGCCATGTCCGTTGCGGAGCGTGTCGCCGACGAGCGTGGACAGCCGCTTGGCCGCGAGGTCGGTTACCAGGTCCGTTTCGACGTCAAGGTGCCGCAGCCGAACGGAAGCATCACTTTCTGCACGACTGGTATCTTCCTGAAGCGCATGCAGAGTGCGCTCGGATCTAATGCGAACCCGGAGAGTGTTGCTGCGATGGACCAGGTGACGCACGTCGTTGTTGACGAGGTGCACGAGCGTGACGTCGACACCGACCTGCTGCTCGTCGTCCTGAAGCGTCTGCTGGCCGACCGCAAGGCGCGCCGCAAGCCGATCAAGATTGTGCTCATGTCTGCCACGATCGACCCGACGCTGTTCCAGCGCTACTTCGCCGACGAGCGCGGACTCGCCCCGGTCGCCGAGGTGCCTGGACGCACCTTCCCTGTCGAGCGCCACTACCTCGACGAGTTCCTCGGCCAGCTCCAGGGCATCCCGCGCAACCAGGGCGGATGGGTGTTCGACGACAAGAAGACGATAGAGTATCTCGACAAGGAGCTGTCGCGTGACCCCGCCAACTTTGTCAAGACGTCGGGTATCACGAGCAACGAGCTCGAGATCCCGTACCCTCTCATGGCGCTCACGATTGCGCATGTCCTGCGCCGGTCTGATGATGGCCACGTCCTCGTCTTCCTCCCCGGTTGGGACGAGATCAAGAAGGTTGCCGACATTCTCCTCGACAACTCGGGCAAGTACCCGCTTCTTGGACTCAACTTCAACGATGCCTCCCAGTTCTCCGTGCACTACCTGCACTCCACTATTCCTGCTGCCGAGCAGCGTGAGGTGTTCAAGCCGCCACCGCCCGGCGTTCGCCGCATCATTCTCGCGACCAACATTGCCGAGACCAGTGTCACGATCCCGGACGTCGTGTACGTTGTCGACTCGGCGCGCGTCAAGGAGAAGCGCTACGACCCGGACCGCCACATGAGCTCGCTCGTGTCCGCATGGGTCGGCAGCAGTAACCTCGGCCAGCGTGCGGGTCGTGCCGGTCGTCACCGTGAGGGAGAGTACTACGGCCTGCTGTCTCGCCGACGCCTCGATTCGCTTGACCCGCACCAGCTCGTTGAGATGAAGCGCTCCGACCTGTCCAACGTTGTCATGCACGTCAAGGCGCTCAATCTCGGAGAGGTCGAGGACGTGCTCGCGCAGACGATCGAGCCGCCCGAACCGCCGCGTGTCATGGCCGCCATGGACACGCTGCGCATGCTTGGCGCTCTCGACGGCGATCAGAACCTGACGTCGCTCGGTCGTGTGCTGCTGCAGCTCCCCGTCGATGCTGCCATCGGCAAGCTGTGTCTGTTCGGCTCATTCTTCCGTTGCCTCGACAGTGCGCTTACGCTTGCGGCGGTGCTGACGAACCGCGACCCGTTCATCGCCCCTCTGCTGGTCAAGCAGGAGGCGGACGCGGTCAAGGACAGCTGGAGCCCCGTCGCCTTCCGCTCCGACCCCTTCGCCGTCGTCGCCGCCTTCAACCAGTGGTCCCTCATGGACGACCGGGGAGAGTACGGTGCCGCGAACCGGTTCGCGAGCGACAACTTCCTCTCGAAGCCGACGCTGCTGCAGATCAAGCAGGTCAAGGGTTCGCTGCTGCAGAGCCTGGAGCAGGCTGGTATCATCAGCGTCAGCGCGGGAGGACACGTGCCGCGCATCGGACGACGGACGGAGGTCCCCGCGCAGCTCAGGCAGCACGACCACTCGCTGCCCCTGCTCGCCGCGCTTATCGCCATGGCTTCGGCGCCGAACTTTGCGATTCGCACGAGCGAGAAGGCATGCCGCACGTCGCAGGACAAGATGGTGTGGATCCACTCCAGCTCGGTCAACTCGCGGCGGCGCGAGGTCGGCGGACCCGAGGAGCCGAGCGCGTCCTTCAACCCGGCCGAGAAGCGGCTGTACGCCTTTGGCGAGAAGACGCGCAACGTCCCGCCAGGCGGCAACCCGAACAATGCGCTGACACAGATCCGCAGTGTCACCCGTCTGGATCCGCTGACGTACATGCTCTTCGGCGCTTACGAGCTGCAAGTCGCCTCACGCGGTCTCGAGGCCGACGGCTGGCTGCCGATCACCGGAAACCTGCACGCCCTGGACGACCTGCAACGCCTGAAGACGCTGTTCGACACGTGCATGCTGCGCGTGTTCGAGGGTGTTGGCAAGGCGCTCACAAAGGGTCGTGACGAGCGGTTCAACGCGCGCAACGCGGTGGATGTGCGCAACGGTTCCTCGCGCATCCGAGACCGCGAGGATCTGGACGAGGAGAATGAGAACGAGTCCGACGACGAGGACTCGGACATCGACGGACCCAACCGCAACGCCTCGTCGCAGCTCAAGTTCCAAGCCGAGCTCGCGCGAAGGAATGCACGCAAGGTCGAGCCGCTGAGCCAGGACGAGATCCGCGAACTCGGCATGCTCACGACGGACATTGTGCGCATCCTCGACTCGTACGCCGCCGAACGCGAGGGCGGTAGCACGTACAACTCCAGGCCGAACTCTCGCCCCGTCACGCCCGGTATGGGACGGGGTGGCATGGGTGGACCCATGGGCGGTCCCATGGGAGGTATGGGAGGTATGGGCGGCATGAGTGGTCCCGGGAGCGGAGCCATGACGCCCAGCGGACTCAGGCCGACGACACCGAGTAATCCGAACGTCTACAGGCCGCCGCAGGCTAGGCGGTGGTGAGCGGGCCGATGAGGTCCGAGCCGAAGGCGCGGGCCGCGAGGCGCGCGACGTAGCTTGAGCTCGACTCGGCTAGCCTCAGCTTGGACTGTCGGGTTGTCCTGCCAGAACGCAGAGCGGGACGGAGAGGAGGACTGAGTGAGAAGAACGAGAGAGCAGCGAGGAGCAGCGAGGAGCAGAAGGGGAGCAGCGGAGTAGAGCGAAGGAGCACCCAAAAAAGCAGAGCCCAAGCCCCCCTCTCACCCAGCGTCAGATTGTCGGACGCACGCAGCATTAGACCTAGACCCTAACCATAAACTGTGTATGCATCTGACACTTGTGTATTACACTTGACTTCCTTCACTTTCGAAGGGGATGGCTCGACGCCCCCTCAGCGATCGTCAGTCGGCTCAACTCAAAAGACCTTCAACGTCATCCACGCCGCTCACTTCGCTCACTTCGTTTCTGACACGCTCAAACGCTCACTTGCTTCGCTCGTTCGCTCGTTCGCTCGTTCGCTGCTCACGGACCATGACCGAATTGTATAATGCATACTCGCCGGAATACGAATACAGAGAAGAAAAGAAAGAGGGGGAGTGGGTATCGTACTAAAGAGCCTGTTGTTCGCCGTTTGGTAACTAATTGCGTTGTGCTTGGGGGGATAAAGAGGAATGTCGGGGAGAGTGGGAGAGAGAAGAGGGTTTCTTTTCGCTTTCGTCGTGTGCAGCACGTGCACGGGTCGAGGTGCGGTTAGAGTACGCGCGCAAGACAGATGGGAGGTCGTCAAAGCTCCAGCGGGCCCAAGAGGGGGACAAAAAGGTGAGATCAAAAGTGAAAAGTGGGACGAACGTCGTTTCGTCAGGGGTTGATAAGAAGTAATGAAGGAAAAGAAAAACAAATAAAAGGTGTGATGGCGAAGAGAGAAAGGAGAGTGGGATCACCGGCCGTGCGACATCTGGTGCGACTGCTGGTTCATCCCGTGTCCCTGCGAGTGCCCCTGCGAGAGCTGGTGCGACTGCTGCGACATCTGCGGGTGTCCCTGTTGCGAGTGCTGCTGGTGCGTCTGCTCGCTCGGCGTCCATGCACGCTCGCGCGAGCGGTCACGCTCCATCTGGAATGACCGCCTGTCCGTCTCTGGCAGACCGGGGGAGCTCGGCGCACTGCCCCGCGAGCTCTGGCGGGAACCGTTGCGCTCCGCACCCTGGAAGGGGCCGCGGAATTGCGGCGCAGGCATAGGCATCGACATTGCTGGCTGTTGCGGCTGAGCGCCGCCCGGAGGGCCGAAGGGCTGGCCCTGCGCCGCGTTCCCGTTAAGAACGGGCGGCAGGCCAGAGCTGCCTGGTGTTCCTGGGCCGGGCGGAGGGGCAACGGCTCCCCAGCTCGTCGGACGCGAGTTGTTGGAGCTCTGCGGCGCGCGGAGGCTACCCGACGCACTGCCGTCGGTCGGGTGAGGCGGCGGCAGAGACGACAGTCGCAGGTCGGCGGGACGGTTCGGCGCCTGGTTCTGGTTCGAGTCACCCCGGGCCATGTGCGGGCCAGCGCCTGCCGGGACCGCCTGGCGCGGAAGCTGACCGGCCTGGTTGCCCTGCGGGTAGCGACGCTGCAGGTAGTTCTGCAGATGCTTGTGCATCTCCTTTGGCGGCAGGTAGTCGCTGTAGTTGGCGAAGATTTGGGCAACCTTGTCATGCCGAACGAACATGAGCTCGAGCGGGACGTGGTAGATGTCGTCCTGGCCCTCCAGCAGCTGCTGCACCGCGTTGATGGCGACCATGCTGTCTTCACGGGCAGGGTTGCCGCTCTTAGCGTACAAGATGCTTGGCGTGATGACGGTGGCGAGATTGGCAATGTCCATGCGCGACCCAGTCTCCTCATCGCGGTACGAGAACGAGGCGACCCAGCGGAGGAAGACGAAGAGAACCTCAAGAGTGTCACGGTTGGGTCGAGGAAGTAAAAGCACGAGCAGGTGCAGGCATCGCTTTCGGTCCTCCGGGTTCGGCAGGGTGGCGGCCGCACAGAACAGCTTGTGCAGCCTGAACGTCAGCAGCGGCTCTGGCATTTCTCGGAGGAAACGCTTCAGCAGCGCAGCGAGCTGGACGGGGTTCTCCTCCGACAGCGTGACGATGGACGAGTCCTTGTCGAGCTGGTCGGAAATGTCCTGCAGTCGGCGGATGTTTCCGTTCTTTCGGAAGATGCCCTCGACCGCCATGTCTTGCTGGCGCATTGTCGACACAATGTCCTCGATAAACTCTGGCACACGAAGAGTGGTCGTCGGGTTGGAGCCCTGCTGCGAGTCCGAACCGGTGCGGTGAACCAGCACTTCAATCGGAACTCCAAAGATCCCCTTCTTCTTTTGATCCTTCTTGCCGTTGTTCTTGAAGATCTTGTTCCACCACTGGTTCTTGCGCGTGTCCAGCAGCTCAAGAATGTCCTCAACGTCGATTAAGTGGCCGAGACCCGTCTTGGTCAGATTAATGAGCGCAAAGTGTCGAACAATGCTGGCGTCGAGCGGCGTCAACTGAGCGAAAAGAGGTACGCTGTTCAGGGCCGAGCGAGGCTGGTTCTGCTGGTTCGCGAGCAGCGTCGGAATGTCACTGAGGGTGATCGCGTCGTCCTCCTTGCCGTGGGCTTGAGGAACGGCCAGCATCATGTTGCTGAGCTCAGTGTTCTGAGACTCCTGCGAGGGCGGCTCGTCCTTGACAATCCTAATTTGCGTGTTGTTGCGTGCAAACGCAGGTCGGAGGACATCCACGCCACTCTCAGTGCTGCCGCCTTCCTCAATCGTCGGCGGTGGCACTGAGCCAGATGGTGACCTCGCAGGGACGACTTGACCGTTCTCGTCTGCCATCTTGCCAGCTGGACTCTCCACGACTGTTGAGCGCTGCGGCAGTCGAGCAGTGGAAGACAGCTTGCGATCCAGCGTAACGGACTTGACGCGCTTGACATCGGTACTCGCATCACTGCGCGTCAAAGCTGAGAATCTGTCAGCATCGCATCCCAAATGAAGCGACTTACCGCTGGGGATCTTATGGTGCTCGCGGAAATGGAGGTAGAGGCGTCGCAGGGCGACGTGGAGTAGGAATGCAAATTGCTCCAGACGAGACACAGATTGGAAGCCAGTCTCGGCTGTGGCGGTGCGATGAGTCACACACCAAATGATGTCGGTGGGTCCGTACTGTGTCTTGGGGGGCTCGAAGCAGAAGTCGTCCACTCTCGGTGGCAACCTTCGGGCAGGCGCCTTCACCATGTAGTCATGCGCACTTTCCGATCCAAGCTCAGCCGTTCGGTCCGAAGCACTCTCCTGATCGTGGTGAATACCGGCCTTGTCGTGACACTTTCCGCACTCCACACACATCGAGTGCCAGCGGTTGAACATGCCGAGGCGCACGCAATCGTCCTCGATTGCTCCGTTGCAGGTAATGCAGCCGTCGTTCGGCACGAAAGAATCGTTCTGCGGTCCCCGAATGGTTGTCTCACCGGTGACCTCGGTCGCCAGACTTCGGTAACCATACGCGATCTCCTTCGTGCTGGGGATAAAGCCTTCGGGATGTCTGCTCAACAGGTCATAGCTGCGCTTCGCCATTTCCTCTGCAGTTTCATTCCCGTTCCACTCATCGCTTGGCGGCGTGGGATCGGGGTGATCGCCGCGCTTCCGGAGCGACGGCTCGGCATTGTCGAGAGACAGCAAGTGCAGGCGGGCCAGAGCGTTGGTCATGGCCTTCGGATTATTCTGTTCTCTGTCGAGCTTGATGGCACCTGTCAGGGCAATGCGGATAAGAATCTTGAGGTAGTGGGCGAGCTGCGTCACCTGCGTCAATAACTCCTGCATGTTGGGGATGGTGTTGACGTGCGGAGAGATCTGAGACAGCATCGAGAAGAAGTTGACAAGCTTGCGGCAAAGCTGCTTTGCCTCCCTCGCATGAGACATCCCTGCACTTGTCAGCATTGCACCACCCACCATATGGAGATCAGAACTCACCCTTGACACCAGCCAGAGCGAACTGCGCCTCCAAGTCATCAATCACGGCGAACAGCGTCTCAACATGCAGGATGAACTTCTCGGCCAGCAGAATCACGTCGAGGAGCTTACGCTCGTTCACAACTCGGAGCATGTCACCAATGCAAGCTGCTGAGCTCTCTTCGAAGCCAGAGAGAACGAGCCAGATCTGGGATACCTTGAGCTCCATCGCAATCTGACGCTCCTTGAGGTCCTTTGCGGACATCTCAGCGTCCCAGCCCGGGCTGGCGTTCGCGGACAGCGAGGATTGTGGAGACATGCCGGGCATGGCACCGGGCATGGAGCTCATCTCCAGCAGTGACAAACTCGACGATGCGGGAGTTGCGGAGGCGGGAGTGGTAAAGTTGCGCGAGGCGAGACGGACGTTCCAGAACTTGTGGATCATGTAGCACTCGGGGTGCCAGCACTCGTCTCGGCCATTGCGGTTGATTTCCACAAACTGCTTTAAGATAGCAGTCTCACAGCCGACGCACTTATTGGCGAAGCTGATTGAATAGTGGTAATGACAGTCTGCACTTGTTAGCCAAGTCTCACGCTTCACGTTCGGGGTCTCCGGTGATACTCACAAACTTTACCGTCATGCTCATAGTAAGAATCGCTGGCGCCGAAGACCGTATCACACACCGAGCAGGTGAAGTGCTCGACGTGGAACTTCTCACCGCAGGCGGTGATGTAGGACGACCTGAGCGCCTGGTCACATTTCGCACAGATCAGGTCGAGACGAGCGAAGTAATCCCGCTCGCACAAAGGGTATTGTCTGCCCTCGTTGTCTTCGACGGGGAAGAACTTCTGCGCGACAACCTTGTCACAGTCCTGATGGTGTCAGTGGTAAACTTGACTGGGGAACTCACTCGGCAGCGGAAGCAGTCCAGGTGGTAGACTTGCTGTAAAGCACGCACGAACTGCCCTCGAACGGCGAGGCCGCACTTGGCACAGTACGTGACGGACCCAGATCGTCGGGCTGTTGGTTGCTGTGTGGTCTGGTAGTTCTGTACAGCCCCCGGCCCAGTAGATCCGGGCGGTGCATGTGAAGAGGTTGTCGATGTGGGGGTCTCGCTCCTTCGTGGAGTGATGCCGCCATCGCTGCCCTGGCTGCCGGTACCAAGGGCAGCGGCGTTGGTGAACGACGACACCCTTGGCGGGGGGACCGCAAAGTTGGTCTGTGCTCCAACTCCACCCCCAGTGGCAGGCATGTGCGCGTACGGCGGGACTGATGCGGCTGGCCGGGGCGATGTGACTGGTGAACTCCTCGATGAGCCCGGTCCGTCGGGACATAGCCGCGGGTCCGGCGAAGAAGTCGAGCGAGGTGGTGGTTGCATGAACGGCAATCCGTGCTGAGCGTTCTGCGATAAGGGGCTGGCACTAGATGGTGCGCTTCGTGGGCTGGACATGTCATTGACCCCGTCTATTGACGGTGGCCGTGCGATGCGAGGGAGTTGAGTATGAGACGACGGCCGCACCATGCCTCCTGGAGGGCCAGGTTGAGTGGGATGCGCGTGAACTGAGCCTGGAACAGTTGGAAGTGCTGGTAGAGACGAGGTTGCGAGCTGTGGACTCTGATTGAAAGCTTCTCGTGGAGTCATCCACGGGAGAGTTCCAGAGGATGACACCGACGCTGGCGACTGTGCAAGCTCCCTGTCACGAAATTGCTGGGTGGACGAGGAATGGTTGGTTCCCGTGGAGTGCATGGAGTGGACAGAGGTGTTGGACGGCCGCCGCTCAAACATCTGGTGTGTGCCAGCCTCGAGAGATGAGCGATTCCCTGCAGACCCGAGATCCAGCGCTCCTGTTTGTTTAGCAATGCCCGCGACGCCTGATCCGGTCCCCCTCGCCGTCGTGTCACGGGTGTTGAACCTGGACGCAGTCATACGTCAAGGCGGCGGGGGAGGGTGAAGGTTATTAAGGGTGACTCGCTGGCAGCAGGTTGGAGCGCTGGAGCCAGACGAGGCGGGGGAGCCTTCAGATGAAGACGAGGAGGGCTATGCCGGATGAGAATGATACGGGCAGGGTCGAGCCGATATCAGAGTGGATCTAGGAGGGGCGGTGCGATCTGGTAGTCGAGGACGTTGCGTGGAGATTCGCGAGCGTCGCGTAGTGTTGACGAACGATCGAACTGGAGGACGGTGCTGCTGGGCGGACGAAACGTTAGGACAGGGGGAAGAGCGGGATGAACGAGTGGTGAAGTCACGAGTTGAGGAGCGACCGTGTGCTGGGTGATTGATGCACGGATCTCTTTTGAGGATGGGTCGGTGGAGAGGAGGGGCTCGATAGTTGGGCGTTATGGTGGGAGTGGGAGAAGGGAATTGGACACAATGGAGGGTATGTTGTGGGCGGATGGATGGAGGGGTTGCGGCGTGTGTCGATGCAGTGATGGCCGGGGTTGAGAGGAGTGTCGGGAAATGGAGTATGCAGGAGGATGGATGGGACGGATGGTAGGTGGGTGAATGGAAGTGGTACAGTGGTACAGTGGTACAGTGGTCGAGTGAGTGAGTGAGTGGGTGAGTGCGTGCGGTGCGCGGTGCGGGCAGGTGTCTGAGGCAGCCAGTTCGGTGTGTGTGGTACAGGTTGTACGTGTGGTGGTGTGTGGTCTGCGCTGGTGCGGGCTCGCTCAGTGAGGGACGGGGGTGAGGGTGAGGGGGGTGAGGGAGTGAGGGAGTGCGGGTGGTCAGGTGTCAGGTGAGAGAGGGTTGCACGTCGAGGGTGAGAGGGTGAGAGAGGGTAGGTTGAGGGAGCCGGCCCGACCTGCCTGCCAGCGGCCAGCGGCCAGCTGCCAGTGTGACTGGGCCGTTGCATATTCGGTTGGACGCCAGCACGGTCAGCACCTCACCCACACCGTGTTCCTTGCCGACCTCTTCTTGTTTGCGTGCCTCTCTTCCGGCGCACGTAATGCATCCAGTCGTCCGACTTCTCATCTCCATTCTGCTACATTCTGGTGTTTGAAAACCACAGCGTGCACAGTGAGCTGCTTGCACAGTGTGTTGAACGGACGTGATTCATATCCACGATAGCTGGCCGTATGGTTGAACTACATCTGGACCGGTGAGAGACAGGAGCCAGGGAAAAGGTCAAGGAAAAATGGCGGCTGAGGCAGGGCCTCGCAGGTAGGTTAAAGCTCGGTGGCCCAACAGGCAACCACCCCCAGCGAGCCCAGCAAGGTCAACGGAACCAGCTTCCCCCATACTGCCAGAGAGGCAGAGCCCGCAGAGCTCAGAGGTTCAGAGGTACAGAGGTCCAGTGAAGCGAGCGCATGCGCTGAGGTTGGATGTGGCCGACGAAGAACGACAGAGACCAGAGACGGTGGACACGGCATGAGTCGCATGGTTCGCATGGCTCCGGACGGCACAGGCATCACATCCATCCATCGCACCACTGGCCCCCGTCCCTTGCACCCTTTCCGCTGCCCGTTTGCCGTATGCCGTGTGACCGCTGGCCGCTGTGGACTCGCTCAACGCTCTGCAGCTCTGCAGTTTGCTGGCCTGCACGGCAGCCCAGGGTCCGGCTTCAGGCTGTCAGGTCCAGGTCTTCCAGGGTACGAAGCAGCGGCCTAGCACGAACGCTATCCCAACCGGTACACCGTAATACGGCCAGGCCTAATCCATCTGGTTTGCTGGGGATTACTGTTCCTGGCAAATTGCACAAGTACCAGTGTAAGGTGTCCCAGGTTGTCCGACACCCGGAACCATGGCGCGTGCAGAACAGGCTCTGCCTGTCCGGCGTCTTGCGCCCTGCAGCCCCTCGCCCTGGACGTCCCTGCCGGGTGCCCTGCCATGGTTCTCAGTTCTCCCTCCCACCTGCTATCCTGCCAGCGCATACAGCGAGCGCATCCCATGCACTCGTGCACCCTGGTCCTTTGCATCCTGGGTCCTTAGCTCATGCTCAAAACACTTGCCCCATTCCCATGTACCATGTATCGTTTGGTGCCCAGCCTTGTTTGGCCTGCGCACGTCGCACGTACTTCCTTCATCCTCACAGCAATGGTCTGGGCGCGCAATCCATCTTCCGACACACGATGACACGACTCAGACCTTGTATCGCCCGGGCCGCATTTATGGTCAAGACATCAAGCTTCAGTGACTTATACTTATACTGCTTACGTTCTCCCTAGTTCTGTGTCGGAAACGGACTATTGTTCACTGCAGCAGTGTTGGTTAGGAGGGAATGCCCCTGTGTGGCTGACCTCGACTGGGCTTCCTTTGTTCCGCACGAGATCCAGAACAGCAGTGCAGGCAGCTTCCGCTCTTCAGTGGGCTATAGAGTGGTGACCACAGGTGGAGGTTGGCGTCCACGTGGTTGCCCTTATCATGTTCCGGGTCACCCTTTGGTCACGTGAGCGACCTCGACTCAATCTCTCTGTCATGCCCAAAGTTGGAAGGACGGCGCCGACAGTGAGCGCTCACGTACTCGCCACCGCTCTGGTCTTGCTTAAACCCATCTTCCCCCTTTTCTCTTACTCTCCCTCGACCCTCCAAGACCTCGAACCCCAGAGGCTGTTCAATCAACGAGGGTTGCATGCTTTTTGCTCGCACTGTTCGCCCCCTTTCAATTTCATCCCAGCACCTCCATCGCACAACTCCTTTCAACCTTCGTTCCTTCGCTCCAGCCGGCAACATGTCTCGCAGGGAATCCAAGCCCACCGTCCCCACCACTGCCCCCGCCAAGTGGCCTGCTCCCGAGGACTGGCCTGCTTCCAGGGTTCGCTCCACCTTCATCGACTACTTCGCGAAGCAGCCTGGATTTGAGCACACCTTCTGGCCCTCGTCTGGCTCGATCCCGTTCGACGATGACACGCTCCTCTTCGCCAACGCTGTAAGTCAAAAACAATTGGCAGTGTGGATGTGTGTTGGATCTGGCCGATTCCCCGTCTAGCCTGGTCTCTACTCATCAACGCCTATCGCCGAGTGATGCTAACTGGATCCGCAGGGTATGAACCAGTACAAGCCTCTCTTCCTTGGAACCGCGGACCCGAAGTCGGACCTGGCCAAGCTTTCGCGTGCTGTCAACTCGCAGAAGTGTATCCGTGCCGGAGGAAAGCACAATGACCTCGACGACGTCGGCAAGGACTCGTACCACCACACCTTCTTCGAGATGCTTGGAAACTGGTCGTTCGGTGACTATTTCAAGCTCGGCGCCCTTACCATGGCCTGGGACCTCCTCACCCGTGTCTACGGTCTTCCCAAGGACCGTCTCTACGTCACCTACTTCGAGGGTGACGCTGCCCAGGGTCTCGAGCCCGACCTTGAGGCCAAGAAGATCTGGCAGGACCTCGGCGTCCCCGAGAGCCACATCCTCCCCGGAAATGCCAAGGACAACTTCTGGGAGATGGGTGCCACTGGCCCCTGTGGACCTTGCTCGGAGATCCACTTCGACCGCATCGGTGGACGTGAGGCCGCTCACCTCGTCAACATGGACGACCCCGACGTTCTCGAGATCTGGAACAATGTGTTCATCCAGTACAACCGCGAGAACGACGGCTCCCTCCGCCCCCTCCCCGCCACCCACATCGACACCGGTATGGGCTTTGAGCGTCTCGTCTCCGTCCTCCACAACGTCAGCTCCAACTACGACACTGACGTCTTCACCCCGATCTTCAAGCGCATCCAGGAGCTTACCGGTGCCCGCCCCTACGAGGGCAAGCTCGGTGCCGACGACAAGGACGGCATTGACACTGCTTACCGTGTCATCGCCGACCACATCCGTACCCTCACCATCGCCATCTCTGACGGCGGTGTCCCCGACAAGGACGGCCGTGGCTACGTCCTCCGCCGTATCCTTCGTCGTGGTGTCCGTTACGCCAACTCCAAGTTTGGTGCCGAGATGGGCACCTTCTTCTCGTCGCTCGTCGACACCACCGTCGAGACTCTCAAGGAGATCTTCCCCGAGGTCACCAAGAAGATTCCCGAGCTCAAGGAGATCCTTGACGAGGAGGAGCAGTCGTTCGCCCGTACCCTGAAGCGTGGAGAGATCCTCTTCAACAAGTACGCCGAGGCCGCTGCTGCCGGTGACAAGACCCTTGCTGGTCGCGACACCTGGCGTCTGTACGACACTTACGGTTTCCCCGTCGACCTTACCCAGATCATGGCCGAGGAGCGTGGTCTCAAGATTGACGAGGAGGCGTTCGAGAAGGCTCGTCTCGAGTCGCTCGAGGCTTCCAAGGCTGGCGGCAAGAAGGGCGCTGCCGGTGGTGTCAAGTTTGACGTCCACGACCTCGGTGCGCTCGAGGCCAACGACGCTGTCCCCAAGACCGACGACGACTTCAAGTACAAGAAGGGTGACATTTCTGCTGCCGTCAAGGCGATCTACCACCAGTCCAAGTTCTACGAGTCGACCAAGGACGTTCCCGAGGGCGAGCCGTTTGGTATCCTGCTCGACAAGACCAACTTCTACGCCGAGTCTGGTGGTCAGGAGTACGACACGGGTGTCCTTGCCATTGACGGCCAGGCCGAGTTCAAGGTCGAGGACGTCCAGGTCTACAACGGCTACGTCCTCCACGTCGGTCGCCTCGAGGAGGGTGAGCTCAAGCTCAACGACGAGGTCATCTGCACGATCGACGAGCTCCGCCGCTGGCCCATCCGCAACAACCACACCGGTACCCACATCCTGAACTTTGCTCTCCGCGACGTTCTCGGCGACGGCATCGACCAGAAGGGTTCGCTCGTTGCGCCCACCAAGCTCCGCTTCGACTTCAGCCACAACAAGGCCATCTCGCCCGCGGACCTGAAGAAGATTGAGGACCTCTGCAATGCCGAGATCAAGAAGGCGCTGGCCGTGTACTCGAAGGAGCTTCCGCTCGCCACTGCGCAGAAGATTCCCGGTCTCCGTGCCGTCTTCGGCGAGCGTTACCCGGACCCCGTCCGCGTCGTCTCGATCGGCTTCCCGCTCGAGGACATTGAGAAGAACATCGAGGACCCCAAGTGGTCCACCACCTCGATCGAGTTCTGCGGTGGCACCCACGTCGCCAAGACGGACGACATCAAGGACTTTGTCATTGTCGAGGAGTCGTCGATTGCCAAGGGCATCCGCCGCATGGTGGCCGTGACGGGCCACGAGGCGGCGGACGTGCAGCGCAAGAGCGCCGAGTTCGGGCGCAAGCTCGACCGTATTGCCAACATGGAGCCGAAGGAGCGCGAGGCGGCCCTGAAGCCGATCCCGCAGGAGCTGGGCCAATCGGGCATCTCGGTCCTGAACAAGCTCGCGCACCAGGAGCGCTACAATAAGCTCACTGCCGAGCTCGCCGCGGCCGCCAAGGCGCAGACCGCCGCCGCGCAGAAGGTCGTGACGGACGAGATCAAGACGTTCTTCGCCGAGAACCCGAACGAGAACGTCTATGTCGCGTCCTTCCCCTCGGCGCAGGGCAACAGCAAGATCCTCTCCGCCGCCCAGACGGCCGCCAAGGCCGCCAAGAAGGCCGTGTACGCGTTCTCCATCGACGAGGCCGGCGGCAAGGTCGCCCACCTCAACTTCCTCCCCAAGGACGAGGTCAGCAAGGCCTTCAACGCCAAGACGTGGCTCCAGGACGTGTCCAAGATTATCGGCGGAAAGGGAGGCGGCAAGGACGAGGCGGCCACCGGTGTCGGCATGAATGTCGATAAGCTCCAGGCCGCCATGGACGAGGCTAAGAAGGCGTACCTCGCCTCGAAGCAGTAAAGCGCCGAGCCGCCGAGCCGTAGGCGAGGCGTGAGGCGTGAGTCAGGTGCAGACTTTCATCAGAGGAAAAAGTAGAATTCGTTAGCATCTGAATGCAGGGATTTGTCGCTCCACAACTTTTTTTAGCACACGAGCCATGATCCATATAGTTGGTCTACGGCATTCTATCGCACACACAGGGATTACGGGTGATGATTGATGGGTTCCAGAGAGATGGGAATGAGAAATGAGAATGAGGAAAAAAACAAACGGTTTAAAATCGTCTATAAACTGATGATGACACTACTACGCCCCGCCTACGCGCCCATATGCCACTGATCGTACGAGATGGAGCTGGGCGGGAGCACGCTCTCGGGCTGGATCTTGTGGTTCCCAATAATGCCGTCTCCGATCATGACATAAGATCCCTTGCTGGGCACGCCGTCGACGACGATGAAGAGCAGCGCGGGGCCGGGGGCGAGAATGGCCGGGTTGGGCGGCATCTGCGCAACGTGCAGCGTTGCATCCCCCGCCGGCGTGGTCGTGAAGCTGGTCGCGAGCTCGACGTGGCGCTGGCCCATGTTCATCGCGTGTGTGCTAAACCCGGTGCGGATGATGACGGCGCGCGTCGCGTTGATGTTGAGAGTCTTGTCCCCGAGGTCGGCCTTGCTGAGCGACACGTTGAAGTAGGGGCCGCCATAGGTCAGTTGCTCGGGCAGGTCCTTGGGCTCCGGCCGCGCCTTGTCCATGTAGTCGGGGTAGAAGATCTCCATCCGCATCTCCGTGCCGTACTTGTAGTTCGGGTGCGGGTCGGGCGGAAAGTTGTTTGGGTCGACGTAGTCGGCGTTCGGGTTCGAGCCCGCCACGGCCACACTGCCGTCCGGGAGGAGCGTCGCGGTCGAGTGGTACATGCGCGGGATGTTAGACGCGCCCGCCTCCTGGAACCGCGCCCCCGCGGGGGCCTTGGGGTCAAAGTAGTACGCCGTCAGCTGCGGGTCGTCCGCGTACGCCTGGCCGATCGTCCAGTCCGAGCCGTTGCCGTAGCCGGCCGTGCCCTTGCCGGCACCGTTCAGGAAGAGGAAGCGACCGTCGGGGAGGTTCACGAACTGGCCCATCGAGCGGCCCCCGGGCAGGTCGTCGTCGTCGATCCAGGTCACGTCGACGTCGGGGCTGATCTTGACGCAGCTCTGCGACGTCGCCCAGTCGATAATGGGCTCGGGGTTCTGCGCCGTCCACGTCTGCGCCGAGCCGTCCTTGTCCGTGCCGCCGCAGAAGAGGATCGTCAGCGTCCAGTTGTTCGCCGGCGTCTGCGGGAACGTGACCGTTCCGGCCGAGGCGGGATACACGCGCACTCCGCCGTGGATGTTCTCGATCGGCATCTCGATGCCGCGCTTGTAGTCGAAGATCTCGGCCTCGAGACCGACCTGGATGAACATGTTGCCGGACGGCAGCAGCCAGATGAGCGGGTACAGGTTGAGCGGGAGCGTGCGGTCGAGGATCTGCAGCTCGATGAGCTCCTGGCCCACTCCGAACCAGTCGGCGTTCTGCGGCGTGTGCTTCGGGAAGTACTCGATCGTCGGGTTGTCCTGGTTGCGGTCGTTGACGTAGCCGCCATCGATGCAGCCGGCCATGATCATCGCACTCCCGTCCTCGAGCGTCTCAAGCGTCGGGTACCACCGCTCGTACGCCATGTAGTTGCGCGCGTTGTCGTACCACGTACACTCGCCCGCGTTGTCGCAATCCAACACACGCACCGCCTTGCCTCCGTCGACGTTGCCGTACACATTGTCGCCGTCCACGCGAGCAGCCGAGCCGAGCGCTCCAGCGTCCAGGCCACCCTCCTTCACGGCCTTGTTGCCGCCGGCGTTGAGCCACGTTCCGTTACCGAGCACAGTGCCGCCGGCACAGAACGTGTTGGTGCGCACGTCCAGAGGCTCCGACTTGAACGTGTCAAGGTCGATCACACTCGCCCACGCCGGGTGGTTCTTCCCCGGGGCCATGGTCGGATTCCGCTCCGTCTTGTCGAGCACGTAGAGCTTGTTGGCGGGGCCGAGGAACAACATCATGGCGCTGGCGAGGGTGTCGGCGACGACCTTGAACGAGCCCGCCGCCTGCTGCGCCGAAGCCTGTCCCGCGAGAGCGAGCAGGAGCGCTCCACCGGCCATGCTGGTTGGCGTCTTCATCGTGGTCGGATCAGTGGAGAGTTGTTGTGAAGTCGGAGCAAAGGCACGCCGCCTTCAGACTTCACTGATAAGGTGGCCCGAAAGCAGAACCGAGTCGGCCGGTCCCGGAGCAAGGTTTGTGCAACGGGAGTGTGCAGTCGAGAGGAGGAGTGAGGACGCAAGGTCTTGGGCGTGTCTATCCAGCTGTCCCCCTTTGTTGGTGCTTCCTGGGGTGTCGTTGCCGAATAACGCCCGTGCGGTTGTGGGCCAGGTGTGGGGTTGTTTGCTGGCCAGATGCTGTGCTTTGGCTCTGGCTTGCGGGAGTGGGGG